>JAAGKR010006223.1:0-44684 GCA_011419295.1 Clarias macrocephalus | reverse complement strand
AACCAAATATATCATATACTATATATAATTCACCAAATATTATTTAGGTAAAAAATGGCAGATAATTTTGCTATGTTTTAGGAATTTATTTCATGAAAGAATTTAAATGATCTGGCAAGAGAAAAAGACATTTTTCACTTGCAATTTTAGTAACATTTTACTAGAAATGAGCTTAATAAGCTTACTTTTTGTTTGATGTAAACTTATTTTAAGAAATTATAGATAGGTTCGACTAGATTCAAGAATGTAATTTTTTTGCAGTGTAAGTACTCTTAAAAAAATGTATTTGTTAAATCAAAGCCAAAAATTACACGTGTTTAAGCTTAGGTCTATAATTTTATTATTTATCATGGTAAGTATGAAAGTTGCAAATAGATTTATACAAGAAATATACATTATAACAAATTTAAAAAGTTTTACATTATTTAAATGAACTGAATTTATGTTTTTAGAAGATTAATAAGACTAGGTGTGAGAGGAGTTAAATTAAAAGCAACAACAAAAAATGTTAAGCCGTACCAGGTTATCCAGCAACTGCACATGCGCAATGGACGTAAGACAAAGTTAAACAGATTTTTTTGCACCCTAACCCCTAACCTCTACAGTGCGTCTCAACAGCCGGGTTATAGTCTGATCATATAGGATAAATAATCCTAATATAGGGAAAAAATATGTAATGTACTGTGTAATGTAGCTTAGCGTACAGAGTCAGGACGAACACCGTGATTAATTAACGCAGTACATCAGCTCACCATATCTGAGACTCTGACAGAGACGCGCGTGAGGACAGAAAGGTCACATGGCCAAAAACTCACCTAACCGTTACTAACATGAAGAAACACATCGCGCACACTCGTGCACGTGCACAACGTACGGACCTGTATGCTGTGATGACGGATGCGGTGGAGTCCTCACTTGTCCTCTGTCCTTTCTTGTCTCCCGTCCTCCCCTGTCCTGTCCTCTATCCTTGGTGCTGAATGCGTTTTATCCCTGCATAGGACAGAACCTGCACGCAGCACCTTACCGGACAGCCTTGTGTGCTGTGTGTGCGTGTGTGCGTGATTCTGTGTGTGTGTATGTGTGTGTGTAGGTGAGCGAGTAAGATGCTGCCTGTGTGTGTGTGTGTGACCGGGCTCTGTCACATCTCATCCAACATCTGTTGTTGTCAAACCGAGAGGCGTTAATGACGTCACGGAGCGTTTTGCGAACCTGCGACCGCTGAAAAAGAAAGGAGAAAAAAAGCGCGTGCGGCGGAATTAAAACGTCCACGCGCACGTGCGCACGCACGCGCGAGTGACACCTAGCTGCCGCCCCCGCAGGGTCACTGAGTCCCTCAGAGAGTGCGCGCGAGAGGCAGGGGGAGGGAGTTTACACTGGAGCACAAAATAACGAAATAAAGAAGTAATGGCATATATACTTTATGTGTATACACACGGGTTCACCTCAATAAATTAGAATATCATCGAAAAGTTTATTTATTTCAGTAATTAAATAAATATAGATTCATTACACACAGACTGACATATTTCCAGTGTTTATTTTTTTATTTTGATGATTATGGCTTACAGAAAATGAAAACCAAAAATTCAGTATGTTAGAAAATTTTATATTACTAAAGACCAATAAAAAATATTTTTAAATGTTGAATTACTGAAAAGTATGAACTGAACCCAATACTTGGTCTGGGCTCCTTTACATGAATTACTACAGAAATGCAGCGTAACATGGAGGCGATCAGTCAGTGGCACAGCTTAGGTGTTATGGTTGGATATGTCTGTGCGTGGTGGCTCTTGAAGCACTGACTCCAGCTGCAGTCCACTCCTTCTTGAATGGACTTTGCTTCACAATCCTGTTGCTTGTGTACTTTTTCTAGCACATTTTTCCTTCCATTCAACTTTCCATTAATGTGCTTGGATACAGCACTGAGTGGACAACCAGCTTCTTGAACCAGACTGAAAAACCAGGAAAAAGTGTTTGGAGTTTATTAGCTGATTAGAGTGGGACTCTAACCTGAACTTTTTCCACAATATTCAACTTTTCTGAGATACTGAATTTTGAGTGCAAATGCGAGTGTCGTCACATGCAGAGTTGGAGTGCCAAGCAAAAAAATTTGCAGCGGGGTTCTCCAACCAGCCATCATCACCATTATCGCATAAATAATAAATAGGTTTGCCCTGGGGCCCCAAGCAGTTGCCTGTCTTGCCTGTTGACTACACTTAAAAAAATAAAAATAAAAATAAAAACATATGTGCATGGAGTTTGCATGTTCTCCCCGTGCTTGGTGGGTTTCCTCCGGGTACTCCGGTTTCCTCCCACATTCCAAAGACATGTAAGTTAGGTTAATTGGCGTTCCCAAATTGCCCGTAGTGTGTGAATGAGTGAGTGTATGTGTGTGTGTCTGTGCCCTGCGATGGATTGGCACCCTGTCCAGGGTGTACCCTGCCTCGTACCCTAAGTCTCCTGGGATAGGCTCCAGGCTCCCGTGACCCTGAATACAGGATTAAGCGGTAATGATGATGATGATGATGATGATAAAAACATATGTAAAAAAGTTTCAATGTACACCTCAATGTAAAAAAGTTTAGTAACAAGTTGCACAGCTTTTTTAAGTTTACTCAACATTTAGAGAAATTTTCTGGCCAAACAAAAGTTGTGTCAACTAAACAGCAATGTGTTTTTGTATTAATTCATTCAACATTTATTTAATTTGATTTTTTTAAGTGTAGGACTCACTGTCATATTGAGGAAGAAACATATCTGACAAAAGAAAAGAGACTGAGAGAGACTATATATATAACATTGTGCAAACTGCATTGTGCAAAACAGTCATAGTAGCCGTCAAGGAACTATGTCAATTTGTTCAGGCAGGCAGCTGAACATGGTATTGAGCATCAGAAGTATAATATAACTTCTGCTAAATATCATAGCATAGCCTAGTCTAACTTAAGCCTTTTAAAGCCTTTTTTAATAAATTGTCCAAAACACTGGCAACACAGTACACTGTAGAGTATCAGTAATTTACCCTCAGGACCATGTGGCTTCACCCATCATCATGAGAAAGTATTGCATCACACATCCTTACCCTGTGTAAGGACCAAAAACCAAAATTTGATGTAGGGTTTCAAATAAATGCGTATCCCTTTCACAGCATGTTAAAAACCTAAGTTAAAGGAGAACTGTGGGTATTTGACTGGTTCCAGTGTGGTTTGTATATTTGATGAATGTAAATGAATTGATTGTTTGGGTAAACGAAGTATTACTGAGCAAAAATAGTATTTGGGAAGTTGACAGCTATGTAGTTATGTACAATTCTAAACCATTACTCATTAATAATTACACTTGTCGCTCCAGTGCAAAACCAAGCAGACAAAGTTATGTACTTTTGGATGAACTTTTTCTCAGAACTGAATCTGAAGTCAAGAGAGCTGACAACCACATTGTGAGAAACAGCAATACTTTATTAAAACAGCAACAACAGAAACAATGGAATAGTGACATACTGTATACTGTACTGCTATTGAATCCTGTCTGAAATATGGTACGAGGTGAGCGGACGTGAATGCTTCCACAGTGCTGTAAATTACAGTCCAGAAATTTACATTATTCTGTAAGCTTACAGAACATGGTACGATCGAACTGTTCAACTCTTCATTTTCTTTTAGGAAGGCAAAATAAACTTGACGATACAAAAAGAAATAAAAACAACAGTATTTAAAGAACAAAGTTCTATTCTCACACATCCTTTTCTATTTTTTCAGACCAAAACTATCCACACTTACACCTCATCATAATTACAACTTCCCCACTCGTACACACAAACTTTACAGGAAGCTTTAAAGGCAGCAGCTTGCCTTTAAAGGCATAACAGCTTCTCAACCCTGGTCCTGGTCCAAAATCGAATGTCCTTCCTGCACATTTTAGCGTTTTCTGCTCCCAGCTCACCTGACCCAACTAATCAGCGGGTTAACAGACCGCCATGAATTGATATGTGTGTGTGTGTGTGTGTGTGTGTGTTAGAGCAGGGAAAACACTAAAATGTGTGTTTGTTACCCATGACCAAAGTTGAGGACCTGTGACTCTGCATTTCTTAATTCAACGAGGTGTAAAAAAAAAAAAAAATGAAATCATGGATTAAAGTTTGCCACCTAGTGGTCATATGTATATTGCAGTTTTTACAGCATCTGCAGGATGGTGCCTGGTTTATTTGGTGTTGCCGTTCTGATGCAGGACTTAAAGAGGCGTGTCTCTGTTCCTGAGTAAGCACATGTTTGCATGTTTGTGAGTCTGTGTGTGTGTGTGTGTGTGTGTGTGTGTGTGTGTGTGTGTGTGTGTGTGTGTGTGTGTGTGTGTGTGTGTGTTGGCCTTTCCATCTGGTTTGGATCTCTGCCCCATCACTTACATAAAAATGTTGACCTGGATAAGACACAGGAAAAACAGAAAGAACAAGAGAATGAAGACAGTTTCTGCCGGTCCCGGTGAAGTAGGTGTGGCCTTTGTGTCAATAAGTGAAGTAGTTGTGGCCTATGTGCCTATATGATGAAGGCGTGGCATTTGCGTCTGTAAGTAACTGTAAAGGTGGTGTGGCCTATGTGCCTGTCAGTCCCAGTAAAAGGGGTGTGGCCAGTGTGTCTGTGAGTCAATCACACCCTGTGAGCCTCACGCCTCTTTACTGAGGCCATGTGTCTTTTAATTCCAGTGAAGGAGGTGTGGTCTATGTCAGTACCAATAGTTTCCAACCCCTAGAAGCCAACCTTATTTTTTTCCACATCATTATTCACATGACACTGTGCACCATCTCAACACAGATGAAGAGGCACGTCCCTCGCCCTGCATCACTACACCTATTCACGGAAAAATCTATAAACTCTAAAATATCCTCCCACTCAAGCAGGATAAGAGGACACTTTAGATGATGTATTTCTTCAGCTCTTATAAAAACTGGTGTATGCTCAAGATATTTTAATACTTCAGATAAATATAATTCTGGGTTCAGCTCCAATGTCCTTAATGAGCAGTGTGACTTTTTGCCTCCATAACACAGCAACAGCACCATAAAAAGTCATCCAGGCACGTACACGTAGACGCACACGCACACACACACACCCACACACACCCACACACACACACACGCACACACACGCACACACACACACACACACGCACACACACACACACACACACTATAATGGTGCCTGCCCTGAATAAGATTAATATAGATATGTAACCTCTGTGGAATGTACAATTGTGAGGCAAAACCTTCTTTTTCTCTCACACACATACACGCGCATCGTATTTTACAGTTCATAAGACATGAGACTCTTACAGTGCTGTCAACTACAAAGCAAAATTATGTAGCCAGGAGCTAAACTTGAGCCACAAGAGAGTGGAGCAGCTTATCGTGAACTGTAGACAACCCAGCACTTTTTAAAGTGTAGTCTATTTTTTATTTATTTATAACTATTTGTTTAGAAAAATTATAAAACACTAGAAATGTGGTGTTAATTTGTTACTGTAATGATAAACAAGTCACTCACATTGCTCCTTTGGTCCCACTACTAAACTAAAAAGAGGTTTCAAGGGAATATTAGGGTTACTAATGATGGTGAGTAAATTAGTGAAGTGAATACATCATTTACAAAAAAGTAAAGAAAGAAAAAAGAAAAGAAAAAAAATATTTATCACCTACCTGCATTTTAGTTTTAAATACTAAGGTTGTTTTCTGACCATTTAGTTGACCAAAATATTGATTTACTTATAAACACAATTTTTCTTAGTTTTCTTAAGTTCTTAATTCACAATAATAAACATCCTGTCCCTGTTCTTTAACCATTTAATATCCTCAATGAGAATGCTTTGTTATAGCAATAATAACAAAAACAATGTTTATTTTTATACCGACAATATAGGCCTCTTCCAAATGTTTGAGATTTCACTTCATGGTAAAGGTATCAATAAATTTACTAATGCCAAAAAGACATACAAAATCCTACATTTTGAGTTGTGATGCCAGAGCACAAATGTTGGTGGGCATTAAATACATTTTATTTCTTTTTAAAGACGCAGTGAAAGTGACATTGCAGAGACAATATATTACTTTTTTCTTTTAAAAAAAACAACATAGCATAAGTCAACCAAGCAGTAGAGCTCTACCAAGCAGTAGAGTTGACTCCTTCAGGCTAATTTGATCACATTTTTCAAATATATATAATGATTCAAAATGTTGAGCAGAATATTAAAGGATTAATAATAAAAAAATTCTGCATCACGTATCTGTTTAGGGATTTCCATGTCTAAAAACCTCCTACATTTTAAAAGTGTGCAAGACCAACCAAAATGTAATGATATATTTATAAACATAAATAAATTCTTTATTCACAATTGGAAAATGGAAATGGATTGGTGAACATTCTGCCTCCTTTAACCCTTTAATATTCTCATGAAGAATGATTTGGGGCAAAAATAAAAACTACTTTTGTTTGTTCTGTTTTGTTTTTAATAGACATAGGCCTCTTCCAAACGGTTGAGCTGTCACTTCATGATAAAAGTATCAATAAATGCCAAAAAAGTCAAAGAGTTTTGAGTTTTGGCACAACAGGATACTGTAAATGTTTGTGGGCATTAGATACAGTACACTTCATTTTAAAAACTCAGTGATATCCTGTGGATTCCTTTTACCATATCGGTTCTCAACCGAGTGGTAGAGATGGCTCCATCAGGTAAATAAGAACACATTTTTCAATATGGTAAAATGAATCAAAATGTGCTCTTCCAAAAAATTATTAATGAATATTTAAAGGTTAATGAGGAATTTCAGCAGTGTCTATTGGCTCTGGGATTTTTAGGACTAAAAACCCCCTACATTTTTAAATGTACTGTGCAAGAACAACCAAAAATATATGCTGGTTGTACTCCAGAAAATATGTCATACTTGTACGCATGAAATACAGCACAGCTGTAGGACTGTAAGGAATCAAGAGTGTGTGACAGTTTACATATTTTATGCGTGACTCACCATTGGCACTGACTGTGCATGCGTGTATGTGGTTAAGGGGTCTTCTTTTTGGTCTTGACAAGTCCTTTCTCCACTAAACAGCGATAAAACTCCTGGACATAGGTGTACACACACTTCCAGTCTGGTTCCCGCATCCGCAGCAAGTCATCGACGTCTAACAGGCTAGGACAACCGCCCAACGTCCTGCATACATACACAAGCACACACAAAGAAGCACACCGAGCACATATTTAAAAAAAGAAAAAAACCCTCCCCAACACAAACAGAAAATGCTGAGTCATCATGCACTCCAGTTGCAGTGACAGTGAAGCATCTTAAGCATCGACTTAAACAAAACGACCTAACATACACCTAAACATGACATTTCACTAAAACACATTGCAAAAAAAGCTTATATTCAAGGAATACTGTTTGTATTAGATCCAGCAGCTACTAAAACCAGTAGTAGCTGGTAACACACACAGATGATTAGATCTGCGACTCACTCTGCAGTTCTGAAGGCTTTCTCAAAGTTGGCTTTGCGATCGTATGGATCCAAGGTGCAGTACTCGAACCCTTCTGGGAAAAATCGGTGTACCAGAGCGCAGAACGCAAGACCGTCAGCCCAACTCGACGAGAAGTTCTGTATATTCACACCCTACAAACAAACAAACAAACAAACAAATACAAGAAGGTCAGATCTTGTATGTTCATTAGAAAACGGATTTTCATGATTATGTTCTGAAGGTAGATGTTTATATTTAAACCCATGTTGTATGTAGGCAAAGTTGAAGCTAAAATCACTAGTAAACATATGAACAAAAAGAAATTGCTAACATATATCAAAAAAGAATTTAAAAAATCCAAAATCTTCCACGTTTCCATGTAAAATGTCAGACTCCCAACCTCCTCCCTGCGCTGACCTCATATGGTTCAGTCTTGGCTCTGCACCAGTCCAGCAGCATCTGTTTCACGTCTTTGGTGTTGGGGCCACCGAGTGCCGAGCCTCGGGGTACTCTGACTCCAGCAGCTGGAGGACGAGCCGCACTGTGTCCAGGAAAAAGACCAGAACAGACTTTCACTCTGTCTAGTTTATGAAGTCAGCTATGGTGAGAAAATGGGTGCTTTATTTTTGGGAGTTCATAATCGGTATCCGTAGTGGCTGAGGGACAATGGGAAATACCCACGATGCAATGCAAGTATACGTCAATTTTAATAGACAGAAATGGCATTTCAGAATGACCGTGTAATGAAATAAAGTGCCAGGTGAACTCGTTATCTTAAATGTGTTTAAAGTGTCCTCACTGCTTGGGTCAGACTCATACAAACTACCTGGCTGGTTTGCAAAAAAGCCGTCAGCTAGCTATTCACATACTTCAACCCAACTCATGTTCTTAAAATTAGGCCTACACTCTTAAACCTAAAATCTTCTGTCTATACAAATACTCTGTCAAAATGAGACAAAGTTTAACGTTTACTAGACAGAAACATTGATAAGTTGTGAGATTAGCACAACATTTTATTTTCATTTGTTTTCTTTGCTAAAATCTACAGAGCCAAAGATAGCACAATTTTTAAGTTTTGTAAATGACATATGTTGTGCATCTAGCATCTATTTTAATATTAGAATAAACTAAATTATTGGTAACGTTAACTTTGTGTAAACATTTTTAAACCAATTATTTAGTTTATAAACTTTCACCAGTTATTTCATTTATTCTAATATTAAAATAGGTGGTAGATGCACAACATATGTTGTTTACGAAACCTAAAAATTGTGCCATCTTGAGCAAAGTAAACATGAAAATAAATATTCGGAGAACCTTCGATCTTGTCTGATCTCGAAGCTGTACGCATGGAGATCGAGTTTTCGTTGCGCTCTGTGGGATTCCTCTCTGGCCTTCAGCATTGTAGGCTGATTGGATATTGCACATGCTGCATGACTGGGTGTGTGAGTGTAAGCTTTAGCCCTGGGCTCCCTCTGATAGACTCATATTGAACCTGATAAAAAATCTTTTTCTTTTTTTTTTTTATATTCTCACCTTCCTGAAGTTTTAGGAAGTGGGCCTGCGGGTGATGGACTTGAAGACTTCATTTGAGGTGTTTCTGCAAAACAAAACAAAAAAACTAGTGCATTTGAAGTCCAATAATGAAACCTGACTGGATATCAGAAGTCACTCCCATTGACAAAAGGATCCAAAGACCACACCCTCTTCCCCAGTGAGTAATTAGTAAGGAGGTGACACCCTTGTCACCTTGACTGACAAATATAAAGGCCTGACTCCTATACTGTAACTGATGCACACAGAAGCTAAAATGAAGGTATAGGATGTGTGTGTGTTATAAGAGACAAACTTACTTTGTGTGTGCTGTTGAACGTTAGTGGGGCCATTGGGTGGTTTCGGGCCTGCGCACACACCCTGCTGGCGCAGATTCTCCTGCCGCTCTGCACGCTCTCTGTCCCTCTGCTCTGAAGATGCAGCCGAATTAACAACAGGAAGAGAGACAAACAATGAGTCACAACACACCATTTCGTAAATGGTTTCAATAAACAAATCAATTGCACAGATCGCAAAGCTTAACTCTGTTTATCCCAAGCTTAATTTTCCATGAAATGAACTTGATGCACAAAGACAAGTTTGTTGTTCGAGTTTAACTTTTTTAAAAAGCTACAGGGTAGTGATAACGTTTACTCTATTGTTAGCCACCTTTACAAAACAAAGCTTAGATACTGAATATGGTTGGGTTGATCAATTACATAAAATTGTGTACATTCTATTTTCTGCCAAAGTAGGACTTTAATGATGGTACACATGCCAACAGCCCCGCCTCGCACCCTACAAAGAGATGTTAAGATGCTATAAAAACACGGCTTGAGAACTTTGCCACATTTGGTCAGAGTTTATGGCACTGTTGGGATGTGACCTGCACCTCACCCCGCTTTTTCTTCAGCAGTTCTCTCATGGCGGCACGGATCATTTTTCTTTCCTCGAAATCTGTAGCCTTGTCCAGCTATTTAACAACACACACACACACACACACACACACACACACACACACACACACACACACAGGCAGAGAAGAAGAAATGTTGAACCATATAGGGGTTCTTTGAGGTGAACCTGAGTCACTGAGCTCATTTGATCGCACAGATTTTTAAAGTTGCATATTATTTACAGAACTCAAACACTGCAGTTAAAGAGATTTAAACAGTTTAAATGTAATGAAATCCAGAGCCATGTTTAAAGTATGTCTGCTAGCTGCTCATCTCACCATGTCGTTCAGCACTTGCTCATCCTGGATGGCTGCAAGCTGTTCCTCTGTTATTGGACCGGCACTGACTTCAGCCATTGCTTTATTTTCTGGATTGCCAGACTTTTGGGGAAAAAAAGAGAAAACAGAGAAGATGATAAGGATGAGGGGGCATAGGCTTAACATGGGGTAGTCAAATAATTAGCATGTGTGCACAGATTGATTTCTACGATTATATGTGATGTACAGTATTAGCGTAGCTAACTGACTGGAGAAATTAGGAAATACAGACCCTGAGAATAAACAGGCATATGACAGAAGATAATTTACGAGCTTGTACAGTACATAATGTTTAAGTCTTTTAAAGGAATTATGTTAGGGCAGAAACACAATGGAAATGATCCAAAACATACATAGAACAAGGTGAGTAAAAAAATGAACCGCACTCTGGTTATATTAAAAGCAGTCACCGCTGTGCAAGTAAAAATTGATGCGCCACGTGCAGTGATCTTTTTTTTTTTTTTTTTGTGGTATACCAAAACAACTCTTAGAAGAGCATCGTCTGGATCATGGAACGGAAACACCCTGTAATGCCGACCAAGAAAAAGTTCAAAAGCCAACCAGCAGCTGGAGAATTGGTGCTTTCAGTTTTCTGAGATTCTCAAGGGCCAGTATTGGAACATTTTAAGGAAGAGGGTTCAACAATCAACAGCGTTCGTTACGGTAAGTTGCTGAAAAAGCAAGTAGATGATGTTATATGTAAAAAAAAAATGCTGTATTTGTCTTTTCTAAAAGTTAAATACATTCTACAAGAATGCTGAGTGCTGATAATTTTTGAAACATTTCCTTAAGTGTATTGACAAACTACTAAGGAAGAACCAACTAAAATTACCCAGTAGTTACACTTAATATCAGCTGATAATTTTTAATATGGATAATACACAGTGGTACACCAACATATTTCTTAGATGTGTGCTGGGAAACTAAACTGTTTGAAAAAACATAGCTGACTATAATGTTGAATAAATAAATGACCACAATGAGACAGAATAAAAATAAAAAAAAAACCTCAACAGAAACAAACTCACTGATGAAAAAATGATTAAGACAACTATGACTATGACAACATTTACCTTATATTTGTTAATAAATTACTAAGAAAATACTAAATATGACAAATATTCACTGTAATTACAGTGCCAGTTCAGTGCCAGTTCCAGAGATTGAATATGGATCATGTAGAGAAGTATAGTGAGACTGTAAGTGATAGAATTGTCAGGATTAGCAACATTTACCTCAGATACATTGATAAACTGGGTTGATAAATTACTACAGCCACATTAACACTGTAATTACACACTCATGTAATGTAATCATGCCTTTTGGAAATGACAACATTGTATCAAAGCTAAGAATTAAAGAAGCTAACAGTTTAACTTTCCACTTTAATATATAGCATTTAAGGCTACAATGCTAGTAAAAATACAACATAACTTTCAAAAAAACTGAAAAAACTCACTGATAAAAATTACTAAGAGTGTCAGAAATAGCAACATTTACCAGAGATGTGTTGATAAATTAATAAGAAAAGACGACAGCTACATTTACGCTGTTATTACACTTAGCATTGACCTTATAAAGACCAGTGTAAATATACAGTGGAAGTAGAAACCAGACAACATCATCAGGAATATCAACAATTACCTCAGAAATGTTGATAAATTACTAAGAAAACGCTTAATATGGGTGAAATTGTCATGATTACATGGAACAGTGACTGAAAGTACAATTTACACAGGTTCCAAGTGTACTGAGAAACATTTACAATTAATTTTATTATACATTTATTTGGCAGGTGCTCTTATCTAGAGCGACTTACTGTACAAAAGTACTGATGCCTACACTTGGTTACTAACTATGTACCATCAGTCAAACACCGTTGCAAAGGTTTTTTTTTTTTTACTTGTTTGGGTTTGGGGGGGGATTAACCCAAACACTGGAGGAACAAATAAGTCTTAAATCGTCGTTTGAAGATTGCCAGAGATTCAGCTATGTGGACATCTAGAGGAAGATTATTTCACCACCTAGGTGCCAGAACAGAAAACAGTCTACATGCACGACTTCCTTGATCTCTGAGAGATAACATTTGTTGTATATGTAATTTTTTTTTTCTTTCTGCAGTCTTGAATATCACAAGTGAAGTGTTTTATGATCAAGTATTAGGGAAACACAGTACAAACTCAACCATGCTTGAACATAGCATCAGTTAAAGAATGGTAGTAAAGAATTTTTTATGTGAGTATAGAAAACTACTGCGGCAGATGGTTCACAGCTAAAGCTCCCTTATTGGGGCAGTTAGAAGAAGCCACACTATATGGACAAACATATTTGGCCAAACCTGCAATGACATTGTATCCAAATAAATATACTTATACAATATGGAGTTGGTCCCCCTTTTCTAGCTATTAAAGCTTCCACTCTTCTTAGAAGGCCATCCACAAGATTTTGGAGTGTTTCTGTGGGAATTAACGCCCATTTATTCTAGAGCATTTATGAGCTCAGGCACTGATGTTGGACAAGAAGGCCACAATATACACTACAAGGGTTGAGGTTAGGGCTCTGTGTTGGGCCCAGTCAAGTTCTTCCACACCAAACTCATCAAACCATGGGGGTATTCCAGAAAGCTGGGTTAACTTACCATTTGGTAAAACTTAACCTCAGGGTTGATTTACCCCAAACCCGCATACCATGAGTATGTCAGTTCCAAAACCCCTGAGCAGAGTAAGTTTAATCAACCTCCTACTGGTTACCCAGAGTTAATGCGCGTGCACGGTGCATACATAAAGACATTTTCAATGGATCGTCGATTTCACGATTCAAAATGGAAAATCAAAGTGAAAAAGAGAGAGCGGCATACTTCACAGCGGAAATGAAGGTTTAAATGCAGCATATGAAGAATTCAAGTCAATAATAATGAAAAAAAAAGCAATACGGCTGCATCGGCTAAAGAAAGAGTTGGATTGGCAAAAAATAACGGACAGAGTAAATGCGTGAGTATTAAATAGCACCTTCCCTTTTATTCTACACTGTAAACCCTAATGCTCAAAGTAATTAAACACACTGAGTACTGTTAACCTAAATAATTGCAATTAGGTAAAATTAAGAGACCTTTTTGAGTATTCAGAACCTTTTGATATTTTTAAATCTTAAAATTCCACCTTCTTAAACTCTATAGAGCGCTTGTGGCTCAGTGGTAAGTGTTTCGCCTGCCGTGCAGCAACAACAATTTATTTTAAAAAAATTATAGTTTACTTAAAATTGGAAACATCATTACTTAAAAAAATTTATGTAACTGATTACCTCAATTCTTTGAGTTTTGCCAACTTAATCGGTTTACGGTGTGTGTAAAAAGTGTTTAAGTGCCAGACATACTGTGTGAACGGCTCTACACACAGTTGCCTTTCCCACATGCTCTGCATCACCCACATTGTACAAAAAATGCCATGACGCAAAAAAAAAAAAGTGCTATGTACACTGTAATAAGTTACATCAATTTTTTTAAGGATGATGTTTCCAATTTTAAGTAAAGAGAACTATACATTTTTGAGTTTGTTGAACTTGTTGCAAATCAAATAAATAGTTGCTGCTGTCACCACATTAGACAAGCCGGGCCGGGGATTGAACCTGGGCCGTTCACATGGCAGGCGAAACTCTTACCACTGAGCTACGAGAGCTCTATAGAGTTTTACTTGGTGGAATTTTAAGGTGACGTTACTGTTACTTACGTACTCACGATTACTTCAAATATCAAAAAGTTCTGAATACTCAAAATTAATTTGACCTAATTGCAATTATTCAAGTTAACAGTACTCAATGTGTTTAATTACTTTGAGCATTAGCAATATGCGGTTTCAAGAGATGCGTTAAGTAAATTAACGATTTCCTTGAAAACCGATAACACTCTTTCAAATAATCATTAGGAAATTAAAAGACATCAATACGCGGTCTTATAACTCTCTTCCGGCGAAAAAAAACTAAATATAATTTGTACCTCCACGTCCACAGGATCATCATTAAAAGTGCACGTTATGCTCAATAAACCTCTGAAACAAACTTACGCTGGAACATAACCTGCTACCGAGCAGGTTACCTTCAGAGAGTAAGTTGCTATGGTTACAAACATACCCAGAAAGTTACCTCTGTTTTTGGAACCGAAAGTTGAGGATATCCACTAACTTACTCTTAAACGTACCCGGATATGTCACATAACCTGCTTTCTGGAATACCCCCCATATCTCAAACCTTGCTTGTGCACTGGGGAAAAGTCCTCCCTTAAACTGTTGCCACAAAGTTGAAAGCATAGCATTGTCCAAGATGTCTTGGTATGCTGAAGCATTAAGATTGACCTTCACTGGGGATAAGAGACCTGATTGAAGCACCTGACTCCAATAATTAACAGGTTTGGCCAAATACTTTTGTCCATATGGTGTATATGGTGAGATACAACATGCCATTCTGTATTTTTTAATTCAAATGAAAGTAGAATTGAAACTGAACTTAAATGGACAAAGCCATCTGTTGCCAGCGGGCTGATCTCAGCATAAACACTGAGTGTGTGCTGAAATAAACCAGCAGCTGAGGAATACAAGTCTGCGCCTCACGTGTTGTGTAAAGGCGACTGGCCATATTCCACACATATACACTCACAAACACACACACACATACAGACATACACAGTCTGAATCACTGTGAGAAAAAGTGGGTGATCTGAGAATCACATCATTCTATAGTGTAAACAGACAGGCTGTGTGTTAACTAAATAATACAAAACTATGTATAACTGAGATCACATTATACACACACCCTTGCATCAAATAGAAATAATGGCATTGCTTAACCAAATAGTTTATAAAGAAGAAAAAAAAAAGTTCCCCTTACCCTAGTGTTAGTCGGAAAGCCTAGATGTTTGGTGTCTGACGTCTGCTTCTTTCTCACAATTGCCTCAAAGAAGTAATGGAAGGCTGTCTCACCCAAAACCTTTCTCTGTTAATTTCTGCCTCAAACCACATGCAGTTCTTCAGTGATGTCACCCAGACGTGCTGATGTGGTTGAGGACACAATGGGACCTACTGTAATCGAAAAATGTGCATTGGTGCATTCTTTACTCCCATTATCATTCTGGATAAGCATTTAAAATCCACTACACTGACAAGTGGTCAAGACAGAATACAGTGTTACAAAAAAAAAGGCTTAATTTGTTGCACGCTAAACAGTTTTTCATTGTGTTTCACTGAGGAAACCTTAAAGGTTGTTTGTGAAACGATACAGCAAAAGTCATTATGTAAAAACACTTTAGGAATCATCAGGAATCGTCAACGTTTGAAGGCTTAGTTGGAGCAGATGATACTATAGTTCCATTTTAAAATTGACTCTGTGAAGAAAGAATTTCTTTCTTTTTTTGCCAAACTATTTAAAAAATAAATAAATAAGAGTGCATAGTATATGAAAACTCTGATGTATAATTTTCAATAGAAAGTGTTTGAGTTGGATCGGCTCCAGTTACTTACTAGTTGCGCCAAACATGTCTCGGCTAATCATCTACACTTGACTTGCCATAAGAGGAAATTTGTTCAACTGAAATTTTTCCCACAAAATATAATCTGGAATAGCAGGTTGGCCTTGGATGACATTTATCAGTGTAATAACTACATATTACTTCAGAACATCATAAAATCAAACAGGACAGGCAATGACGCTCACCTGATTCTTCTCCCCTTGCTTCTTTGGGACAGCAGGATGAGGCTGCTGAAGATGTTGGGAAGGTCTGCAAAGCCCAGCTGTGGAAACTACTGTGTACACACTCCCCCTCAGATCAGCCAAACTGAACTTGGAGTCGGGCTGTTTGAGTTCTTCTGGGCTCTCCTGAGACACCTCCCAGGCTGAACGTGGGCTGAGGGCCAGGAAATAGCCGTGGAGAAGCAACGAGAATGATGAGGTTGATGGGGAAGATATATATGAGCGCAAGAAAAGGGGAGCTGGTTTGGATTGGTTCGGCACAGTTTTCAGTGTAGCTTGAAGCTTGACATTTCCAAAGATGATGACATTAGTAATTGATTTAACACAGCAGTGATTTGTTTAGAGAATGTTCTGGAATATGGTTTAAAAATAGGCTGAAAGAGGATTCAAGTGGATCATTCTTTTCTCATATACACTTAAATCGTTGGTACTACTGCCAGTGCTGCTCTTATAGAAAGAACACCTTCTGACCAATAAGAATGACCTATTTAATAGTGCTAGTAGCATAGTGTAGCATTAAAAATATATCACATTTCCAGATCACACCGCTTCCTCATAGACACGGCCCGGCCAGAAAAAACGTCAAATGGTTAAGAGTCTTCCATTGGATAATTTCTGCAGTGATTAATATGGTTCAGCTGGCAACAAGGTATTTAACCCTAACTGGTACAGTGAGTAGTTTCTTAAACAATCATGTCAGAAGACATGTCCTGTAGTCCTGGCAAAAATGTTACTCCGTTAAAGAAGGGTCAAATTATTGTCCTGGACAAGGATAGTGGTGACCCATCATCTTCAAAGAAAAAATGTGGTCGGAAAAAACATCTTGAATGAGTGTGACAGGAGATCAATTAAACGTTTGGGTGAAATTAAATCATAAAAAAAAAACAAGAGTAGAATCCATGGCGTTGTTTAGTTGTGAGTAAGTAAGAGCATTTCCACACACACACACACACACACAATGTGAAGTGAACTCAAGGGACTGGGACTAAACAGCTGTGTAGCCTTAAGAAAAGCCTGGAAAACTTTGCTAGGAAGCATGAACAATGGCGTGCTCCAAGATGATGATGCCAGGATTCCTCGGGCTCAAAATGTAAAAGAGTGGTTTAGGGAGTATGAGACATCATTTTCACACACGGGATTGACAATGTGGTGAAGAATGCTTTACACAGTGATTTACACAGACTCTACCATCTTCAATAGAAGACATTAGAGAGAAATTAATGTGACTCTGGACTCTTATGTAAATGTTGTGACATTACATAAGATTATTGAAACGATGCCCATGGTTGTAATCAAAGCAAAAGGCGGTCCAACAAAATACATTTTTTTGACTGGGCAGTGTATTATGCTTTCCATAGGGCTCGATTATTTTAATCCTACCTGAAATATGAATTATGATTATTTATGATTGAGGTTTTTTTTTTCTTTTCCAAAACACAAAAATAGTCATTTCAAAAAAATTTTAAACCCAACTTGGCCTTCGGTCGTGAGGGTTAAGGGCATTGCTCAAGGGCCCAACAGTGATTGCTTAACAGTGCTGGACAGTGCTAAAATCCCTGACCTTCTGATCACTAAAACCAGAGCATTAACCATTTAGATCTGATCACTAAAACCAGAGCATTAACCATTTAGATCTGATCACTAAAACCAGAGCATTTGAGCCATCACATTTAGATTCTCTTTATTTCTCTAATACTAATGCACTAATGCACTTATCCCAGTGTTTCAGTAGTGCTTGGATACCATCAAGGTAGATAGTTTTTTCAGTACGTCAGAGCCATGATCGAACTGCCTGCTACACGTCTGATGCGCTGGCGTCTCCCGAACTCCTTTAATGTCTCAGACATGTAGAAATGGCTTGGAGTGAGGTCAGGACTGTACAGGGCGACGTGGCAATAACTCCCAGCCCTGTTCTTGTAATGTACAAGTGGTGTTGGTGAATGATTGTGTGTACAGTTCCCACAGACAGATGCATCTCTTCGGGAAATTGGCAATAAGTTATGCATCAATTTTCAAGGATCAGGTGTTCCACTAGCTAAATGTTCACTTGAACTTCCGCAGTGTACTCCGAGCCGCCTCGGCTGGGATTGTTGATGCACGGTTGTACGTTTGCACGTTTAAAATGTTTGCACAATTCAGATGTTTTACTGATGTTGTTACTTAAATGTCAGTTGGTTTTATGACTTGTAAATTATGAGCTACGTCTCAGCTCTGCGCTCAGACTGGATTCAGTCACTCTTGTAAGTTGGTTTGGATAAAAGTTTCTGCCCAGTGAATAGATGTAAATGATTGTGTAAGGAGGCTGCTGTGTGACTCCACTGAGCAAAACACTGCCTTATTAAGGCACAACAGGGAAAAATGTTGCCTGGCTTGGTTGCTGCTGTTTACACAGGCTACCACTTCTGGAGACAGAAGTCTTAAACACACACACACACACACACACACACACACACACACACACACACACACACACACCGTCCTCCCAAAATCATGGCCCAGTATATCCCATATATTTATGATGTTTCAAGCATTGGCTTCATCTCTTTATACCACCTTTGGTCAAATAAAGTTGCTTTAAAAGTGCTATATAAATAAATTTGACTTGACCCGATGTCCAGGTTGAAGCACATTCAGGTGCTGGTTATGGATCAAGGTGCATTTAGTGCCATCTAGTGTTAAAATGCAGTAATTACAACAAAATATAAATTCATTTATTCACCTTCTATACTGCTTGGGTAGGCGGCACGGTGGTGTAGTGGTTAGCACTGTCGCCTTGCACCGCCAGAGTCTGGGTTTGATCCCCGGCCAGGCTCGATTCCCGTCTCTGTGTGCATGGAGTTTGCATGTTCTCCCCGTGCTTGGTGGGTTTCCTCTGGGTACTCCGGTTTCCTCCCACAGTCCAAAGACATGTAGGTTAGGCTAATTGGCGTTCCCAAATTGCCCGTAGTGTGTGAATGAGTGAATGTATGGGTGTGTGTCTGTGCGATGGACTGGCACCCTGTCCAGGGTGTACCCTGCCATGTGCCCTGGGCTCCAGGCCCCCCGTGACCCTGAATACAGGATTAAGCGGTATAGATGATGAGTGAGGGAGTATACTGCTTGGCCTGTATACAGGGTCACGGGGGGGGACCTGGAGCCTATCCTGGGAGATTTTGGGCACAAAGGCAGGACACACACTGGTCAGGGTGCAAATCCATCACACACAAACACCGGACAATTTGGGAACGCAAACTAACCTGATCTGCATGTTTTTGGAATGTGGGAGGAAACTGGAGTACCCAGAGGAACATGCGAACTCAACAAACATAGAACCAAAGCGGGAATCAAACCCAGAACCTGGAAGTGCACGCCCACATTGTGAACCACTACACCATCATGCCGCCCTACAAGGCTCTTAAAAAGCATTTAATATTATCCTTATATGCCGATGACTTGTTGTTATATGTGACTGATCCTGCAACCTCTATTCCTGTTATTTTAACTATTTTGGATAATTTTGGTTCTTTCTCGGGGTATAAACTAAATTTGCACAAGAGTGAATACTACCCAGTCAATAATAGTGCTTTACAACTTCAGCATCTAAACCTGCCCTTTAAACTCAATTGTTCAGGCTTTTAAATATCTTGGTATTACAGTGACTCGTTCTCTATCTGACCTTTCTCATGCCAACTTCTCCTCTCTTATTTCCGATGTGAAATCTGATTTTCAAAGATGGGGCAATTTGCCTCTTTCTTTAACCGGAAAAATCAATGCAGTTAAAATGACCATTCTTCCTAAATTTCTCTACTTTTTTCAATCACTTCCTTTATTTCTTCCTAAGTATTTTTTTGATTCCTTGGATAAAATCATAATCTCTTTTCTTTGGGCTAGGAAAAGTCCTAGAATCCGTAAGACCTTACTACAGAGATGTAGACTTAGTAGTGGACTAGCTCTGCCTAACTTTCAAATTTACTACTGGGCTGCACATATTGAAAAATAAAATTTTTGGATAAACTCATCTGAATCCCCATGGTGCAAATTAGAGTTATTGTCCTGTGTATTAGCTCTACTTTGCACTTCCTTTCCAATCAAACCCGCTCAATACACTGATAACCCAGTGGTGCTTAATACACTTAAGATTTGGTATCAGTTTAGACGGCACTTTAAATTTAGACCTGCGTCAACAATGGGTCCATTGCATAAAAATCATTTGTTTCCCCCGTCACTTTTAGATTCTGCATTTTTATCATGGCACAACAAAGGTATCACAGATTTTTATAATTTATATGAAGATGGAGTATTTCAAAGTTTTGCTAGTCTGTCCTCAGAGTATGAGCTGCCTGCTGGTCATTTCTTTCGTTACCTACAAGTTCGCAACTTTGTATCCATGTGTTTTCCCAATTTTCCTTCTACACCTCCCAAGCAACCCGGGGAAGGTCTGATCACATTTAATCCGTATCAGCGAGGTGTGATATCAAGAATATATAATTTTATTTTATCTTTTAGTGATTGTAAAAGCGCTAAAACCAGATCTGCTTGGGAAAATGAACTGGGATTGGAGTTGAGTGAAGAATGTTGGGAGAAAGCCATAGACAGAATACGCTCCAGCTCTTCCTGCAGTTTAAGGTTTTGCATAGAATCCATTATTCTAAATCAAGGCTGGCTGAAATATTTCCTGATGTTGAGGATAGATGTGACAGGTGCTGCGCCTCTCCCTGTAATCTAAGTCATATGTTCTTTTTGTGCCCAAACCGTACAACTTTTGGACAGGATTTTTTAATCTCATGTCTATTATACTTGGGGTACGGTTGAAGCCATGTCCATTAACTGCTATATTTGGCATTACAGATGATTCAATTCCATTGAGTTCCGCACATAAAGATGTTATCGCCTTCTCATCATTGTTGGCTAGACGTTCCATACTTTTACATTGGAAGTCTGTTAAGTGTCCCTCTATATCTCAGTGGATTAAAGATTTATTATTTTTTCTTAAACTAGAGAAGATAAAATATACACTGAGAGGGTCTACTAATATATTTTTTTCACAAATGGCAACCATTTATTGCTTATTTTGCAAGCTTACAGGTACTGCCTGAATGATCATCCAAACTGGGTCATGCATCGGAGTGTATGCATGACCAACCTATTTCACACAGATTTGTTTGAGCTGAAGGATGCAGGGGTGTGTGTTTATGTAGGTTTTAGTGTATGTTCGGGGTGGGTGGGGAGTTTTTCAGTTTTTTTTTTCATTTGATCTATAAATAATACATTTAATTAATTGTTGTTTATATGTTTATGTATGATAATTGTTCAATAAAAAAAATTGAAGAAAAAAAAAGCATTTAATACATTTTACCTCTAGTCATGGAGCTCTGGCACTGTCATTTTTTTTTTTTACTCTAATACACTTAATTCAGCTCAGTCAAGGTTTTTGTGCATTAAATCCACCATGTATAGGACGCAAGGAACATCACTTTTTAAGAGAATGTGTTTATCATGATGTAATTCCAATAAAAGAGTTAATAACTACTTTGCCAGCCTTTATGTGTGAAAAGAATCGTCAGTTTATATAAATCCAGAAATAAAAATGGTAGCTCAGTATATAAGATGTTGAACTACTGATAGCGAGGTTGGTGTGCTCAAATCCCAGCACTGCCATGGCGCAAGTGCTGCACACCCTTGAGCAAGGCCCTCCACTGCTCAGCTGTGTAAATGAGATAAATGTAGCTCTGGATAAGGATAAGGGCATGTGCCAAATGCCATAAATGGAAAAACAAAGATGTGAGAAAGTATGACAAGAGACTTGTGATATCCTTAAATAACCATGTTTATTCAGTCAGCCTTTCCAGGATTGTAAAACACATAAAATATAATAAAAATTATTTACATTTTACAATTTTAGTGACAGGAGAAATGTAGTACACACAGCAGCTGTAGTACACTCACAGAGGAGACAGCTTGTCTTAAAGTCACTAGGTGCAATATTGTGCCGAGAGTTTCTCAATCCAGTCCACGTTTCCTCTAACGCACGCTAGGAACCCGGGGGCATCAGGTGCACGTCCACGTGAGGAAACAGGACTGATGTTAAAACAGTGTCTTTAAAAAAAAATAAATGTGGCTGGAGTTTGTGATATTCAAATTAACCTACTGATCAATTTCACAACTTTGTTCATCAGCCCAATTCAATTGAATTCTGTTTTATTTCTCTAGAATTTTCTCTAGAATCAATGGACATGGTCACTCAATTTTCCTGAAATAAAGAGTCTACAAGAGCAAGAATGTGACTGGAGTGTTCGTGAGTTAACATCATATTTACACAACAGCCAAAAGAAGAAGAAGAAAAAAAAACAGCGTCATTAAGAAACAAATTTAGGAACTGGGGAGTTCAGGACAAAAAGACATTCTGGAGCTTGAAAAAAAGTTCTGGAACCGTTACATTCCTGAAAAAAAATCGTACATTTCTGATTTCTTGAATGCATCAGCTTCTGCAAAATGTTCCTGAACTCGGCTCCTAAAAAAATATTCTGGTATTCTTACATTGGAAAAACTAAAATACTCTTTGGAAAAAGACTCCAAAATTCTTTAGGTACTGAAAAAGGTCCAGAATTACTGTTCCTAAAAAACAAAAGTGCAGAACTCCTACATTCCAAAAACGTTCCAGAACTATTCAGTTCCTGAAAAGGGTTTCTAAATGCCGACCTTTTTCTGAAACAATATATTTAAAAGTTCTGGAGCGTTTGTTTCTAAAATGCGTTCCAGATTGGGGGAAAATGTTTCAATATCCTTCAGTTCCTGAAAAGAAAGATCTGAAACTCTTCAGTAAAAATAAAATGTTCAAGAACACTTCTAGTCCTGAAATGAAACCTTCATAATTTTTTCAGGTATTGCAAGGTTCCAGACATATTTGGTTCATGAACTGAGAAGTGTTTGGGAAAAGATCCAGAACTGTTCAAAACAGTTCAAGAGACATTCAGTTCTGTAACTTCTTTTCCTGAAAACCACTGTGGAACCCTTCTGGTTCCTTAAAAGGACATGTTCTGGACATGTGAACCCTGGTGGAAGTGGGGCTATAAAAAATAAAAAATAAAAAAAAACATTCTGCCAACCCTTGTAGCAATTTATGTGTGTGTGTGTGTAGCTGAAAGAGGACATTCTGGATTGAGAAACTCTACTCTAATCCACATCGTGCTCTTTTTCTACACACTAAACACGGGTAGTCGGTGTCACTAAACTTATTTAACTAAAAAAGACAATTGATAAATCTGTTAATGAATAAGAGTAATAAGTGACAGACAGATGAAGCAGTAGAGGCAAGCAGGATCAACAGTGTGCTATTTAACAAAAAAAAATCAACTGCTGATAAGAAGAAAGGGCAACAATCCACTGATGGAAAAAAAAAAAAAGAAACTAATTCTTATTCATTCTCATAACGGCTCGTACTATTGCTTTTTTATTGATACGCTGTATATTCGTAACCGTGTGACTGAGAATGCTTTATTATGTATAATAATGATAATAATAATGAGGTATTTATCTCTAAACTAATCACTCACAGCAAATCCACCATACAGTCACATTTAGCTGAGGAGGCGTAAACACTGAGTCAGAGACGTGAGCTGACGGTTGCCAGGCACCACTATGTTTTTTTTTTAAGAAAATGTGACTAAACACAAAGCTCCTGTTTTCCAAGGATTTCTCACATCATATTAGAGACTTTTACTTGCTTATTTAAACTTATTCAGTTATGTATCGCTATCCTTTTGTGTGGCAATTCATATATCTCCACAATGTCTCCAAAAGCTGTTCTTTTATTTAAAATTGATATTTCATTTACAGTAAGTCCCCAACTTATGAACGAGTCCCGTTCCAGGAGCACGTTCATAAGTCAGATTCGTTCATAAGTCCGACAAAGTGAGTCTTGTACACCTTTGACACAAATATACAATGTAAATCATAAAAATAAAAATAAACGCACAGGTTTGGTGTTTTGGTTCTGTATTACACTCATTATACTCTCACGAGACTACGCCTTTAAATCACGAGGGGAATCCCGGTGTCAGCTGACCTCGTTAAAATGGAGCCCGAGAAAGTGTTTACTGCATTCTTGAACAGACGCTAGTCTCAGAGCTGTTTTAGACTGTGAATTCTGGCTTGTTAAGGATTTTCTGAAATTAGGATTATTCACCATCGGAACAGCCTTTTTTTTTTTTCATTGATTTTCTCCCTGTCACTAGGGGGCTCCCACATTAAGGCTACTACCACTCAGTCGTGTCAGTCATATTTCGGAGGAAACATGTGACGCCAGGTGACCTCATCTTTTTGAATTGCTCGCTCACGCACCATTGGGGGCGGCGTAACACACTCGGAGGACAGCGCTATCAGCTCCTTCTGCTTGCGTGAGCTCACAGACACCCCTGAAAGTACCTCTCATCCCTCCCCTCTGACAGAGCTCAGCCAATCAGCTCTCTCTAGACCCCCGGCTGCAAGAGGTTACAGCATTACTCGGGAATCTCCGGATGATGGGGCGAGCGCTTTACCACTGCGCCACTCGGAGCAGCATCGGGACAGCTTTCCAGGACAGCCATTTTCTATCACTGTGCTCCCGGACTGATTCATTGAAACCAAACACATACAATATACCAAACTTTAGACATCTTATACATTCACTTACACACTAAAAATATTGTATAGAATTGTAAATATTGGTATCTGATGAGCTACTTCCGAAATTTATTCGCATCTGCAAATGTTCGTAGATCCGCAGTCCGTTCATAACTCGAATGGTTGTACGTCGGGGACTTACTGTATACAGTGGAACCTTGGTCTGCGAGCGTTTTGCAAGACAAGGAAATTTTTTTAAATTACTTTAAACGTGTTAAACAAGCGCGGTCTTGACATACGAGTACTGTAGTATGTATACGCTTTGTCTGCCAAGTGTCAAGTGATCACAACTGAGCCAATGGTTCTTCTTTCCTTAGCCCGGTGGAATGGTGGGTAATCGTCTCCCATGCTCAGTCTCAGTGCACACGCGTCACTCATATAGTCAACATCCATGCACGCATGTACTGCTTACTATAACAAGCACATGTGTGCATAAAGAATCCATTTTTTTTGTGTATGTGTGTGTGTGTGTAGTGTAGAGTTGTGGATGTACTTTAGTAATTGTACTGCAAAAACAGCCTCTGTGAAGCAAAAAAGTTAAAAGGCTGTAGCAGTGCGGGAGATGAATCTCTTTAGAGGAGTGATTCCGGTAGTGTGTGTGTGTGTGTGTGCAAGTGTGTAAAAGTCGCCTCGTCTAACACCAGTCACGATTCTTCCAGGTTGTGCAAGTTAATTTGTTTTATTTTTACTTCATACTTTGTATTAATTATTTTTATATTAATATTTTTGGGTTGTGGAACAAATCATCAAAGGTTCCATCATTTCATATGGGGGAAATTCGCTTTTATATACAAGTGCTTTGATATACAAGCATGCTTCCGGAACAAAGAATGCACACAATCCATAGTTTGACTGTATATGTTCGCATTTGAGGTTGCAAAATGTTGCAGTTCCTCTATCAACCTGCAGGTGGCCTCTAAACTACGCATACGTTGGCAGGCAGCGCAGCATCCTGTGTGGTACGAGCAAAGTTATTATTTGCTACGTTTATTATTGTAACAAAATAAAATGAAATTAAATAAATGAAAAAAAAAACATAAATCAATATGAATTTTAAAATTGGGAAAAAATAACTCCAGGATGAGTTCCTGTAATGTGCCAGTGGTGCTGGTGAAAGATTGTGCATACAGTTCCCGCAGACACATACGTCTTTTCCACAATTGGCGACAAGTTATGTAAATTTTCAAGGATCATACGTTCCACTCGCTGAAAGTTCACGAGAATACATGATATTTGAAAATTGATATAACTTCAGTTCAACCTCTCAGTTGTGATCACCTTTTCCAACCTCACTGATATTGCGGATATTCTGTATAAACTGTAATGCACATAATGATTTACAAATAAATACCCGATTTCCCATTATTACTGATTATTTATTTTCTGTAATACTCCAGCAGATATCTTTAATCCTTCCACGCAGGCGCAGACCTGCAGAACGTACTTAGGACTAACAACCTCTTGGGGACGTCCCTAAAGCCCTAAATGTGTCCACACCGCAGACGTCTTCAGGACCAATTACTTAAATTAATTTAATTGAAGATGACCCAGAGACCCCTTTAAGAGACTCGAGTTTTAAAGAGTTTTATAAAACATAGATGTATACACGTCCTTACACATGCTCATGCTTATGATATGGAATACTTCTCCAGTAGAATCAATCATCACCACCAAAAAAAAATCAATACACTCTATTTTGGAATGAAACTCTTCATATGTTCTAACAAACGATTGGCACATACTGAAACTAATTCAATGTGGTTTTAATGATTCAGCTTTAAACCAAGCTCAAGGCTTCTGATACGGTTATAGATCCATTCGGAGCTGAAACTGCTTGTGTAATGAAAATTGAAATTTACATTAAATAAAATGCAGAAATAAATAAAAATAACTTCTACTTTCCATCCAGCAGAGGACGACATACAGTATGTGCAGCAGTGAGTGTGTAACTGTACAGTGCACTCTGCTTCGATTATATGACCTCTACCGGTGTTGCTCTCTGAGTATCAAATACAGCAGAAAAAAAATCCCATGAAAACATCAGCAGTAATACTGAGTAACACACACACGTACATACAACAAGGAAAAGCATGACAAAAAAAATCACAAACAAAACTACTTTTGAGGGATGACACTGAGCCATTTCTGTGACTCTGGTGTCTATTCTGGCTGTGCTAAAGACATCTGAGTGTCCTCCGAGACCCAGGACAGGTCTAATAATAAAACCTCATGATGAGGATTATATAACATGCTCCACCTCTTATTTGCTATAGCAAATAACGGCATCAGCCGTCGGTTCTATATCTTTGCCATCGAGCTGCGAGGATAAAATAATGGAAGTCTATTTCACACCAAGGTTTTTTTTTTTTACACTGAACATTTCACTTCAGCCTCTAACCACTTCCTGTTCTTCAGTGATCTCACTCAGGCTTGCTGATGTAGTCACGAAGGTCACACAGCCGTCTTGGGCACTCAGGCTTAGAGGAGGGTTGTTCGTTGTTCGTTTGGTTACTTTTGAAATTTCAAAACAGAATTCAAAACAATGTTTGAAAACAAAATCGTGTCACTAATTGCTGAGCACACGCCCCTCTAAGCCCCACCCCTTACCATGAGCGCAAAGATGTTAATATTATGGATTCATTTCAATTTGAAATTTAACTTTGTAAATGTGTATGCTATTTTAGCCCATACAGCATCATTATTGAATTCTTAAATCTGATTGAGTCATGAGTTGTTGATTATTTCTCTCTAACAGCATCTCAGACAGTAGTGATTTGCATGGGCGGCAGATCAAGTTAAAATAAATGGGCGCTTTTAAAATACGATTTGTATGCAAAATGCTCGATCGCAGGAACTCCTATAGTAAGCGTAGTGATGATAAACTGTGGTATAAGGAGAAGACAAACCGTTGTAGGAAAATTATGAACTTCCTACTATATCTTCTGAAGTGGGTGTAAGACAATTTAGCAATGTATTTTGGGTTGAAATAGACTTCCATTAAGTCAACTAATTTTATCTAAGTAAAACCTTTTTTTTTTTTTTTTTTGCACACACAAATGAGACCTGTCAGTTTTCCTATATGTCCCTGTCCTTACAGTAAACTAAACAAAAATGGAGATGATTTCACCAGTGTGCATTTTATGTAAACGTACTCATAAGGGGGAAAAAAAAAAACCCTGCAACAAACACCTGACACACGAGAGCTGCCTTCAAAAGCAGTTTCTGGATGATCAGAGCGAAAACAAACCGCCAATGTAATCGTTTCATCATTTTTATCAACTAAGTTTTGTTTTAACAAGAAAAAAAAACAAAACAAAAAAGTGCTTGAGCGGTCCACAGCTGAACCTGCTGAATGGCGGTGTCACCCAGAATCCTTTAGACACCTGGGTTGTGGCTTCACAGTGGAGGAGATAAAGATCAGCACTCTCGCAGGAGTGTTCGTGCCAAACGGTGTGTATTTAACCGAAATGGAGGTAATACAAAAATTCTCAGAGCATTGTGAGCTTGGAGATCATTGAAACGTATTGGCACAGTGAGGAAGAACCGGTACTGTGGTTCAAAACGTAATGTAGCACTTTTCCAACCAAACGTGTGCTGGTGCTCATGGAACCATTCTGTGCTTCCTTTTTTTTCTTTACACCAAGTCGCCAGCTGGCTGAATATAACCAAAAGCTGCGTCAAGTAGCACGAATATGGAGGTCATGTTGTCATGACGACAACAAAAGCAGCACATGACCCACAATGGTTATTTCTATGTTACGCACTCATAAAGGATTCCAAACCTAAAGAAAGTTCCTGAACAAACGCCGGGACCATGTTGGTGCAAAAGGGAGTGTCTACCGTATGCGTGCAGATAAGATTCACTGGAGCGCCATGTGGGAAAGGACCATAGGTTACACTTTCCAGGGTGTCCTCCTGTCTTCAGTCCATTTTTTGGTGGAACCAAATGTCAGGTTTTAGAGCTAGTTCTGAAGGCAGTTCTACATTTGATGATGGTTCAATGTCCCTTTGGCCTTCAAGAGTGGATTCTCGAGATGGTGACTCATGCGGTTCAAGGTCATGGACAAAGTCATGGTCTAGTGCTGGAGGTGGTTCTAGATCATGGTTGAGTAGTGAGGATGGTTCTCTGTCATTGTTCAGTGCTGGAGGTTGGTCCAAACGGTGATGGTCTAGTTCTAAAAATGATTCTAGATCATGGTCTTGTCGTGATGATGGTTCTAAATCAGGAAGTAGTTCTGGCAATGATTCTAGGTTAAGAGCTAGTTCTGAGGATTCTTCTAGGTTCTGGACTAGGCAATGTAATAATTCCGAGGTTGGTTCTAGCTCATGGTTTAGTTCTGAAAATGGTTCAGGACCATGGTCCTGTTGTGATAAAGGTTCTAGTTCATGGAGTAGTTCTGAAGATGGTTCTATGTCCTGGACTATGTCTGAAGATTTTTCTAGATCCCGGATTAGTTCTGAAGATGGTTGAAGGTCATGGACTAGATCTACTGATGGTTGTCGATCATATACTAGTTCTATGGATGGTTGTAGGTCATGGACTGGTTCTAAAGATAAGTCTAGTTCTGAGGTTGGTTCTAGCTTGTGGTCTTGTGAAGATGTTTCTTGGTCATGAACTAGTTCTAAGGTTAGTTTTAAATCTGGGTTTAGTTCTGCTGATGTTTTTGGGTCTTGCACATGTCCTAAGGATGGTTCTGGACCATGGTCTAGGTCGAAGGGGGGTTCTAGACCTTCAAATTCTGAAGATGGTTCTAGATCATGGCACAGTTTTGGGGATGATTCTAGAACAGGATCGAGTTCTTCCCATGGTTCAGAATCATCACACAGTTCTAGAGATGGATCAGGAGAATGGGAGATTTCTGAGGAAAGTTCTAAAGATGGCTCCTGGGTCAGATCCAGGCATGAAGACCTATCATAAGTGCATCCTGAATAATGTTCCGCTTCATTGTTGCAGATCTTACCATTTGAGGTTTTCGAACGACGTGAGTCCACGTATGCAACAATGAACTCCGAGTTCTGGTAAATCATCATGCCAGATAGTGTGAGCGCGGCCCCGGCGCAGCTGAGCGTGGAAAGCTGGCTACCAAAGAGCAGTTGGGAGAGCAGCAGGTTTCCCACCACGCTCAGGTTGCCCAGGATGTGCAGTGTGACAGCAGATGTCAGACTGATCACGGAGCTGCTCGCCAGGTTATAAAGCACAGAGCCCAAGCAGCTGAGCACAATGAAGCCCCAAAGATGGCTGTTGTAGTGGTGAGGTGACTGAAGGGCAGCCAGGTTCTCCAGGACCAGAGCTGCCACAGCCAGGATGCAAAAACTGGGGATGGCCATCATGTAGAGCAGGAAGACAGAGTTGATCTTCTCTTCCTGTAGCAGAATGCCTGAAAAAGTAAGAGACACACTGGTTAACAAGGACACAGATGCAATATATGGCCAAAACTATGTGGATATCTGACTGTCACACACATGTACTTGTTGAACATTCCTGTTCTTTATTTAGTCCCCCTTTACATATTATAACCTCCACTCTACTGGAAAAAATTTCCGCTGTTACCAGTTTAGTTTTGATTTGCCAATGAGTAGACCAAGTCTAGTAGAGCCATGTTTGCTGAATAATTGACAGAAACCCCATCAATGAATATAATTCTTTCTGTGCACATTTTTTCTGTGCAATCTGTACAATCAGCTGTAGCAGTAAAAACATTAACATTATAACCACCCAGGGTTTCGGTTCCCCTGGCACCAGGATGTTAGCAGCAGATACTCTGGGTGCTGTGGGTTGCAGAGTGGGGCCTCTGTGTATCGGACTAGTTCGTCTGGTGCATCCCAGGGGTACTTAATCAGACTGGGATCTGGGAGGTGCACTGGGTGTTCTGGTGTCTTTCTGTCATGTCACTGGCTTTATAGTGGGATTGGACTGGACGGTATGGCCTTTGGTCCCCGCAGGCATTGGTGAGCCTTGGGTGTCTTTGTTCCTGTCACCAATTTGCTGGTGTATAAGTTGTTAATCTGTTAATGTTATGGCTGATTGGTGTTTAAGTTATAGTAGCTATAAACAGTCAATCCCTCACCTGCATACCCTTTCATGCATAAACTCCTCTGTTCTAAAGACTTAATGAAGAACTCATACTATTAGTTTATTCCACCCATCTAAAAAGCCTCTGTAGTCCAACTGAGGACCATTGTATTTATTCCCATTTTGTATGACTGTGGTAGGACCTCCGATCAACATTCACATGCGCATTCACACACTAGTTGCAATTTGGGAATTTAGCCTAATCTGCATGTCTTTGGACTGTGGGAAGAAACTGGAGAACCTGGAGGAAACCCACCAAGCACAGGAAGAACATGAAAGCTCCATGCACACAGACCTGTTCCTGGAATCGAACCCAGGATCTAGATTAGTTCCTATTAGTTTATTATTATTCATGATTAATTACTTTGATTGTGCAGATCGTCCGCCATACCATGGGCAGGGTTTGCTCAGTGATTAAGGCACTGGACACCACAAGGCTGCCATTGTTCGGCCCTTGAACAAGTAATGAGATGAAATTTAAATTACTCTAGAGATAAGAGTGTTTGCCAAATGTCATAAATACTATGTATTAGAAAGACCACGTTATCACAAACCTACACTTAAAATGTACAAATATTACACATTCTGACCGATTAGGCATGAGAACTATGAAAAAAGAATGTGTGGTGTGATCCACACAGTACAGTCTGTACACCAGGTACACACATCTAGCGAAGGAAATCGGAAATAAACAGAAACTCCACGGTGACCTCGGGGTACAACATGCACACCGTCAACAAGCCTGCAAAAATAACCCACTGAAAGGTGACACTACCGCGTCGACCCGTGATATGATGATATGTGTTCACGATTACTCAGCAGAACGCCGGCTCCAGGAAGAGGAAAACTCGACCTGCAGCTTAACCAGGCTTGTTAAATGCAGACCGTCATCTTCCTTTATCTCTCAGCCTATGAAAATATTATTACACTAGATGAGGAAATGTACAGAGTTTGGATAAACAGCATCGTTAATCATCAGCTCTTTGTCAGTTTTATTAAAAACCATTTATTTAGCTAAGGCTTGTCCCTTGCTTGTTTAGTCTTGCACTAGAGTTTAAATTGTGAAAAAAAATCATCACATACGCGCCACACTGCCTCGCTTAGGTAAGTGTTTTCTGGCATAGAAAGGCTCGCTGTTAAGTAGAAATACAAACAATAGGAGGATACAGAGCCAAAGCCAGTTGTAGCTCTTGCAACATTTCTAACTTGACTTCATGACATCAAATTCTCTTAAAGTTTTACAATTTCATTAACAAGTTAACATATGCCTTAGAAATTGTGTCTGTTAATGCTCAAGCATTCTTATATGAGGTCACAATAGGGGATAAATAGGGGACATATTGTTCTGTTGTACACACACACTGATAACACACCTGTATGTCTAGAAATATTAAAAAATTAAATTGTGCAAACAGTTTCCCTTTTAATGTACACTTCTTTATGTTCATGTACACATAGAGCTACGTATTTGACAATTATGCATACATACATATACAGTACAGTACAAACCTCCAATTCTCCAACATCAATATTGGAATATTATAATAATATTGGATATTATTATATTACTATGCTATAAAATGAGCATCTTTTAATGAAGCACACATTATGGAATCATACATAGAGTGGCGTCACTAGAACTGGTGTCACCCAGTGAAATCGTTCTTCGCATATCCCAGGTTTGTTAGGAGGCTGCAGCCAGAGCACATATATTAAATTTTAGAAATTCTATCTTTAGTTAAATTCTGGTCTATAGTGGATTTTTGGATTGGAGTGGTATCGCTCTATTCTATCCTCTTTTTCCATCCGAGGTCACAGGACAGCCGTATAAACATTTCGCAGCATGTCATACTTGTTTGGTTGTGTACGTGACAAAAAAAAATTTTTTATTTGAATTTGAAATGTTCGTATTAAACTTTTACCTTGACATAACATACAATAGTGACCTCATTATTGATTACGGTTCACAAATATTAAATACCACAATCCTGTAGCTAAAACACCAGTAAACACAATAAAAACACCTGTAGCAAAAACAACATCCTGTGTGTGGGATTTTATTTAAAAAATAAATTTAAAAAAAGATATTTCTGCTGAAACCCTGCACAATCTTATATAGACAGTAGGGTTGAAAATTTCACACATTTTTCACAACCAATAGTTGAGCATGTTCATTTATAATCAATCAGTCAATTAATTATTCATTAGTAACGGTAACAAACTGCAATTCTATTCTTTCTACCGGTTCTAGTGGCACAATCCCAACATATGAGATATAAGGGACAAATTCATGGAGCAAAATAGTTTAAACAGAATAATAATAATAATAAAAAAACAATAATAGAGCTTGTATCTCTATCCTCGGCTGATACAGAATACAATGTCCAATATTGTGCATTGCTTGAACTGTAAGTACGCCCTCTTGTGGTGTGCAAGTTAACAGATATGAAAGCTACAGAAAAATCTGGTTCAAAACAAACATTAGTGGTCCATAACCGGTTAGATTTTTTAGATTATTTAATTAATTAATGTTTATTCATTAACGTTACAGTAATTTTGGTGTCGCCCGCTCTGATGATGTCACTGGGTGTTTTCCAAACACACACACCCCCACACACACAGCCCTATTGTCATCAATGAACACAGCCTTTAAGCTTTTTAAACTCAAATAAATACCTAAATATTATTCGGCAATGTCAGAAAATAGCTCATTTGAATCGAATCGTCTCAATACTTACTTACTATAAGAAAATTCAAAAAACAAAAGCATGGTCTGACCTGATTCTACGTTCTTTTTGTGACCCCAAGCCTGAGGTTCTGGGTTAATTAGATCAGTGTAAAGAAAAATCCCATGTCTCTTTACTCCTCCTGTTAAAACATGGTGTTTTGGAGCCCGCTCTGTTCTGTAACATGCAGTGCGTGAATAGACGTGTTTCAGACGTGCAGGTCTCCTCAGACAGAGTCATGTGATTCACTGTACAGTATAATAAAACCAGGACTTTTCCTCTCTCTTCGGACATTTTAAAAGTGCTTGTGTGTGTGTGTGTGTGTGTGTGTGTGTGTGTGTGTGTGTGTGTGTGTGAGACACTGGTTTAATTACATTCCTGAGGACCACTTAACATCATGAAGTTCAGCTGAAAGCAATCTGTCTCTGGTACATACTGTAACTCTCTCGAACTATAAGTGCCTCAAACTACCTTTCATCCATTTATAGCCATGTTTAATTATGTGGAATGTCCATGAAGCATGTCAGTTCCTCTTATCACTTAAGTTACAGAAGTTGTTCCTGGAAAGGTCTAAATCTGAACTTGGTCTCCTCCTTGGCAACTCCTTAGAGGAAATTTTACTTTTATTCTGTTTCTGTGGAGCGTCTACGAGACAATCACGTGCTAGGAAAATTGGTTTCGATTGTAGCCAGCACCTCCTGACCAATCAGAAGCAAGAATCTACGAGTGCTGTTATGTGATGTCATGTCACGTGAGCGCTCGAGTACTGACTGAATTGCATGGTCCATAAACACGACTTTACAGATGGCATGTTAAAAATATCGGGTGTGTCTATAACACTATGTAAAAATTCCTTAGCAACATGGAGCAAGTTAGATTATTTTATTTATAAGTTTACCAGTTGTTTTTTTCTCCTTGTTCACCTTGTGAACTCGGTTATTTCCGTAAGCACTGCACTTCCTGATTTCTGGTTTGGATCCACGTTATTTATCTTGTGTGTTTCGTTTTCACACTGGATCTGTTTCTATCATCAGATCGATGACTCAGTGTGTTTGCATACTCGACCGACACGTCTTCCATGAATGAATCCGTCCGTCTCACACAGCTCGGCTCTACGCCATCCCGTTAAAATAAAGTCAACATTTCAAAGAAAGTCATGCTGGTTGTATATGAATAGAACTGAAACGTGTGTTCGAGCAGGACGTATCGACTCCCTTAGTCTAAATCTGGATGTGTAGCGAGCGGGCGTCCGTGCTATGCCCTGTGTCTCTGGATAAAACATTCCAGGAGCAAACTTAAACACATGTCTGGGTCATCACGGCCACGGAAATGTGGTTTCATTCTGTTGGAAAGGGAAAAAATTAGCTCCTGGTGTGAGTCAGCTTCCGCTCCTGGACGCAGCGTGTCCCAGAAAAGAACGTCCAGTTAGAAACTTTACACTGGGAGCTGGGTTTAAAAAAATAACAGTGCTTTAGACAGGAAGCCTCGCTGAGGTAAATATGGCTCTCACATGAGCAATGATGACATATGGTGTGTGTGTGGGTGTGTGTGTGTGGGTGTGGGTGTGTCTGTGTGTACATCCTTGCTACAACCACATCTTAAATAACCACTCATGACATCTTCATAGAAAAGCTAAAGATGTAATGTTTCCAGCTACAGTGCCATGAAAAAGTATTTGCCCCTTCCAGAATTTTTACTTTTTTGCATATTTGTCACAATTAAACGATTCAGAACATTAAACAAACTTTAATATTACACAAAGATAACCTACTTGGCCGAAAAAGTATTTTTCCCTCCCTAAATCATGAATGAACTATGAGTTTTGGAAAGCTGAGTTAAATATCACTTGGCGCACCCAAACCCTGATTACTGCCGGACCTGTTTAATCAAGAAATCACTTAAATAGAACCTGTCTGACAAAGTGAAGCAGGACAAAAGATCGCAAAAAGCAACATGATCTAAAGAAATTCATGAACATTTGAGAAACAATGCAATCGACACGTATCAGTCTTGTTAATACTTTTTCACAGCAGTGTATAATATGGATGAATATTTTGTATATTTTTACACCATATGAAAATATTTCAAGAAGCCACTGCTGGATGCTGGTCACTGGGAACATTTAGGCAAGAATACACATTCCCATGAGACATTCTGGATCCAACATAAGACTTTGTACAATACAATCCCACAGACAACTGTCACTTTAAGGTTAATACAGATCAATGGAGCATGGAGCATGTGCCAAACCTAACACACTCTAAACGGCTTGTTGCGATAGTAATTTCATTACATTCCCAAACACTGACTCATTAAGGTTTTCATACTCACTCTGCTGGATGCTCTTGACACCCCGGAGCATCGTGGCGGCGAGGACAAACAGACAACCCTTCTGATCGAACTGTACCTCGCCCATGATGCTGAACGAAGCCCCGAGGCAGATGGGCATCATGGCGGTGTATTTGAGGACGTGGTGCTGCTCGCCAAGCACCAGAGACGAGATCGCCAGTGTGAAGATCGGAGTGGTGGTGTAGATCATCTGCGCGAAGGACAGCTGCACGTAGTTGAGCCCGATGTTTCCAAAGGCGATGCTGGCGCAGAAGGTCAGGCTCAGCAGGAACACTTTACATTTGGCGCTGGAGGTCAGGTCCTGCTCTGCCACGCCATGGTTTTGGACAAACCAGTACTTTATGACTCCCACGACTATAGCCGTGAGCATGTGCAGAGCAGACAGGAGGAGCGGGTATCTGAAGTTGTACACCACAAAGATCCATTTGTTCAGGCTGGAGATGGTGGTTCCCGTGACCAGCCACACCACCACGGCTGACAGAAGGTGCAGCGTTTCGGGCGGACGCATCCTCCTCCACCCGGTGTCCCGGGTCTCCTCGTTTTTGGAGAGGCCATCATCGGCACTGATCATGTTCGCGTCATCTTCAGCTCTGTTGATGAAAACACATCTTGAATTTATGATGGAAAAGAATAATGTTCATTCTTCAAAACACCGGTTTCCAACGGTGGTCTTCGGGTACCTTTTGTCCCGTACAAGTTAAGTGTGTTCCAAGCTCTGACATGCATCTTTTAACAAAGGGTGGACTGTTAATTAGGTGATAAGTTGAATCTGGTGTCTACAGAGACAGGAAAAACACTAAAATGTGTAGGACCCATGTGTAAGCCAATTCTATTCTCTTAAACTGAGCTACAGCTAAGTAATGCACAATCAACTCTGTGTTTCTTGAAATTGCAAAGTGAACGGAAACATCCGTCTAGATATAAAAGACATTTAGTGCAGATCTTGACACCTGCATGCTACCGTTACCTCACGCTGATCCAATGCTTTGGCTGATATATTATTACCTCAGAGTATGACATAAAAGGTGCTGATGATGCTGCCTACTGGTAAATTCAGTAAGTAGCGTCAGTGACACTCTGTGATGGATGCTACTTATACAAACACACAAGGTCATAGACCACGTGACCACCCACCTAATATTAGGTAGGTCCCCTTTTTGCCATCATAACAGTGATGCGCTGTGTGCCATGTGAACTGACATTAAACTTTTCATCAATTTAAGCTACAGTAGCACTCCTATTGGAACAGACTACATGGGCCAGCCTTCGCACCCCATGTACATCAGTGAGCCTTGGCCACCCATGACCCTGTCGTCAGTCCTTCCTTGGATCACTTTAGGTATGTCCAGACCACTGCAGCCCAGGAACATCCCACAAGACCACTTGGGCCTCTAGCCATCACAATGTAGCCCTTGTAAAAGTCACTCAAATCCTTACGCTTGTCCATTTTTTCTGCTTCCAACACATCAACTTCAGGGATAGCCTGCCAAAAATCCTGCGCCCACCCACTTCCAGCCGCCATTGTAACGAGATATTGAAAATTCAGCTACTGTGATACCGGCCAAATTGTAATGGCTAGGACGTTCCTGGCCTGCAGTAGTCAGGACATACAAAAAGGTGATCCAAGGAAGGACTGGCGACATGGTCATGGTTGGCCAAGGCTCACTGATGAACATGTGGAGCGAAGGCTGGCCCGTAAACTTCGATCCTATAGAAGTGCTCGTGTCGATCAGACTGAGGTAAAGGTTAATTATAGAAAGGTGTCAGATCACACAGGACCTACGCAATATTCGCCGGGTGGTCATAATGTTATGGCTGATCACAGATAGATACATAAGAAAAACAAGGCTTTAACACAAAGCATTAGAACATACCTGCAGTCAGGAGGACTCATTCACGCCCCCTACAGCCTGACCGCGGAATATACCACTCTACTTTCTCCGTGCGTGGGGGGGGTCACCTCTCAAAATTGCACCTCAAACGTCCTAAATAAAATAAATAAATCTGTTCTACCGTTCACAAAACGACAAATACACCTCTATCACTATGAAACATCAAACACTTTGCCTTGCCTGTGACCAGTAAAGACGCATTAACCGTCTAACTCTCGCCGCACCCCTACACTGGACTGTACCATCTCAGGTCAGCTCCATATAAAAAAAATAAATATATATATATATATACACTCACTCACAGCGGCGAGAGAACAGGGACTGAAATTAGCAAGATAAATCTGTTTGATTGGACAAATAAATATATAATCAATAATAAATCTAATCTAATATAATATTATAAACGCTGTGACCTGTTTATTGTCATGTGTTATTATAATTATATATGCTTGGAGCTGTGTGTTATGATCCCGGATAGGGAAAAGCACCTTATCACAATGAATATATCATTATACGCACCCTGTAATGTAATAACACAGTCATACCATTATTAATAAACGACAAACCCTACATACGCATGTGACAGCGTGTGATTTTGAGCTTTAATGTTGATAATCTACATCACACACACACTGAGCCCTTTAAGGCTGCGCAGCTTTAAGAAAGAAAGAGAAAAAAAAAGCGCTGAAAAACAGGAAAACATTCATTTACACAAACTCATAATAACCTCGTTATGACCCGATGAACCCGAGCGAGATGTCGGTCTATAACCTTACCGCGTGCGCGGCTCTGTGGAAGCGGGGTGATTGTCCCGTGTCCCTCCCGGCGCGGTGATGGAGAGACACCGAGCCTGTTATTGTCAGAGCAGCTGTGTGGTGTGTTACAAAGCTGCAGCTGACAGCCAGCCTGCGCACTTTAGTCCTGACTGGAACAACCCGCTGTTACCGGTGTGTTCCTAACAGCAGCTTCCCGCGACTTATGCGCAGTTTTAGCAACCTAGCGCCCTTCTCAATAGATTTACCCACTTTTGAGACATTTCAGTGAGTTTTTAGACAGAATTGGGTTAACTTTGAGAAGAGCAGAGTCCTCATAACTGCACTGCCTGTGAGTTACCGGTGTTCCATCAATTCATCCTACTCATCATTATTTCCTTACCAGCCTTTCTGCGCATGCGCAATAAAAACGTCACGCTTAAATTCATTCATGTGCGAATTTACTGAGGTATTTCCTAGTTTTGTGCTTTAAATTGAAATTTTATTTCATTCACATGCGTACATATAACAGTTGACCTGTGAATTGAAGTGTTGGAGTGATTCTTTTTTTTATCGTTTGTACCCATTTAAAAACTATGGGAATTACATTCTGATGAAGTACCGTCATGTGACAGAATCTGCTGCCCATGTTAAAACTGAGTATTTGCAGTCTTATGTCCATTTGGATAATGTAGGACAGACCGGTATAACTATCTGTTTTTTCTACCAGTAGGAAATTCTGACAAGTAGGAAAAACTGATAGAACACCTGTTAATACGGGGCGCAGGGGCGCCGCCCCCCTTAAAGTTAGGCAGAGAAGAATGCTCCTTTAACATAATAATTATTTATTTTAATAATGAAATAAAGTAATTTAGTCACAAAATTCCGCTGTATTTCTTAATATAATTTATTTGCAATAAAAAAAAAAAATTGGACCATTCTCAACGAGTCTTGTCCAGCACTTCTTATGGCAAGCGGAGCTGCTGACTGGATGCGATGTGAGTCAGGACTTTATTTTATACTAGTAGTAATGATGCGCAATTACCTGATAAATGGCTATTTACAGGCGAGTATTAAAAGTTAAATTTTTATTTTTTTTGCGCACCTCCAAAAAATTTTTGCACCGGCCGCCACTGGTAGACAGTGAATGACAGAGAGAAGCACCGCAATCATACTCGCAGGACAGATCAAATGACATTCCAATAGCATAATACACTACTAATATTACACAGTGCCTTGCAAATATATTCATGCCCTGTCAACTTTTCCGTATTTTGTCATTTTACAACCGCAAACAGACATTTTTATTGGGATTTTCGTGATAGCCCAACACAAAGTGGCACATAATTATAAAAGTCAAAGGAAAACTATAAATGAGTTTCAATTTGTTATGTGTTAAAAATAAAAATCTGAAAAATGTCCTGTGCATTTATATTCAGTTCCCTTTACTCTGATACCCCTAACTAAAATCCAGTGGAAGCAATCGCCTTCAGAAGACTCCTAATTAGTAAACAGAGTCCACCTGTGTGTAATCATCCTGCTTGAAGATGCACCTTTATTTCGCAGACTCTAAGAGGTTTTCTTCTAAGATTGCCCGGTATTTGGCTCCATCCATCTTCCCATCAACTCTGACCAGCTTCAGAAAAGCTTCTCCACAACATGATGCTGCCACCACCATGTCTCATAGTGGGCATGGTGTGTTCAGGGTGATGGTCAATGTAAATTTTCCATATGGGCCAAGTTTCCAAATTTTCCAAGTAGTTGGCCAAACCTGATAATTGTTGAATTCAGGTGTTTCAATCAGACCCCGTATCCCCAGTGAAGAGTAATCTTAATGCTTCAACATACAAAATCATCTTGGGTGATGATATGCTTCCAACTATGTGACAACAATTTGGGGAAGGCCCTTCTCTATTCCAAATGCATGGTTTGATGAGTTTGATGTGGAAAAAAATGACTGTCCCGCACAGAGCCCCGACCTCAACCCACCGAGCACCTTTGGGATGAACTTGAACAGAGATTGCGAGCCAGGCCTTCTCGTCCAACATCACTGCCTGAGCTCATAAATGCTCTACAGAATGAATTTCCAAAATCCAGAAACACTCCAAAATCTTGTGGACAGCCTTCCAAGAAGAGAGGAACCTGTTATAGCTGCAAAAAGGGGACCAACTCCAATATATGTATTTGGATACAATCTCACTGCAGGTTTGGCCAAATCTTTTTGTCCTATATACTCCCAGTTTCTCCAGGGTTGAGGGTTTGAGTCCCACCTCAAGTCCTTGTGGGTGGACTTTGCACGTTCTCCAAGTTCTCCAAATAGAAGACCACACTCTCTCTGAAGAGAAGCTGTTGGCCAAGACTTAAAACATCACAGTTATTTCATAGTTTTGACATCTCCAGTTTTATTCTAGAATGTAGAAAATAAATCCAAACTTGTGTCCAAACTTTTGACTTGTACTGTACATTTTATGCGAAAAATTTATGAGAACATTACTGCTGGATTAAACAGCTTTCTGTCAATGTTTACACACATTGGATCTTGAAGAACAGCTAATAGCAACTCTATGTTCTGACTACACAAATATGGCACCAGGCACCGCCCCAGGTCTGAGCTGAATATAGCCAAAATTACGAGATGTCAGTTCCTGCTGTTATATTTCCGTGCACACGACCTTCTTTGTCTGCTGCTAGTTGCTATGCAAAAACTGCATGATGACATAATCAATATGCAAACTAGTTCCTGACGTCATTTAGCAAAATCTAGCAACGTTCCCAGCAGGCTTTAACTCACTCACTCACTCATCACACACTCATTCACACACTGCAGGCAATTTGGGAACGCCAGTTCACCTAATCTCTGTATCTTTGGACTGTGGAAGGAAACCGGAGTACCCGGAGAAAAACCTATTAAGCATGGGAGAACATAAAAACACTAAGCACATAGACCGGAGGAATCGACCCCGGATCCTGGAGGTGCAAGGCGACAGTGCTAGCAAATAAGCCACCGTGCTGCCAAGCTTTAACTTTCCATTAAAAATAGGTGGCAATACTTGATGATGCACATCCTTTATACTATAATGTTGCTGTTTTTACTACTCTTGGGCTTTTCAATAGTAGCTGCTGCATCATTATTTGGGGAATAATGAAATAATGGAATAATGGAAAAAGGAAACCTACAAATTTGCAACAGTATCTCTTTTTCGGAATTAAAAAAACCTGCAAGAATAACCTCCACTTCACATGATAATAGACCTGGATTTATTAAGATCGCAGAGTTAGTGATGCATGCATTGGATGTCAAGTCTCACCATGGATACTTATAGCACCAATGTCTGGCTTTGACCAGGGATTGTGCATTTCTATTAATACTTGCATTTCATTTTTAAAGCTTTGATTTCTTCTCTCGTGTGGACTGAAGCTGGAGGGTGGTCTCGAGAGCTCTCGCCAGTTTTTCAATATGAATCCTTTGCTGCAGGCAATTAAAAGTAAGGACATGCTTTAAAACCAGACATTAAGAATTCTGTGCCTCACTGATGATGAAAACATTAAAGCATAGTGCATGGTGCTGTAATTTAATTCATTCATTCACTTTCTATATCATTTATCCATTGGAGGCCTGGAGCCTATCCCAGCAGACTTCGGGTACATCCTGGACAAGGACACATTCACACACTATGGGCCATTTGGGAACACCAGTAACCATAATCTGCATGTCTTTGGACTGTGGGTAGAAACCAGAATAATTGGAGGAAACCCACCAAGCACAGGGAAAATATGCAAACTCCAGGCACACAGACCCGAGGCGGGAATCAAACCCTCGCCCCTGGAGGTAAGATTCTACTGCAATTAAATCAGAACAATGAAATTAAAATTCTTTTCCTCACTTGATTGTCTTAATAAGATATAAAGAATGCTGAAGCGTTTTAACTGTTTTAAATTTTATCATATTCTAAATATAACATGACTATAGGAAGTTAATTGCCACGATGCTAAAAGGATATTTATCCCTCTTTTGTTAACATATTTTAAATACAACTTGACCTAAATACTGTTGACATTCGGGGCAGTCTTCTTAGAGATATGTCTTGGTTCTTTGAGATATTGAACCTTGGTGGTAAGCTCTCCAGCAAGTGTGGTACTCTCATAAACACATCCTGTATGCAAACATCTTCAAGTCTGTTCACACTGTTATGAGAATATAGTATTCAATTATGTTTACGTATAGGTTTCGCGTAGGTTTTTGTTAACTTGATATATATTGAGGCCAGAAGCCTTTTTTCATAATGTGGCTGAAAGTGACAATAAGGGTTAACAAAAAACATTATTATTTATTTATTTATTTTACTAAACACTGTAAATTCAACATTCGGCTTGGTACACCTCAAGATGTTTTACAAGCTGTATCTAAAACAAAACATGTACAGTATATATTCTGTACATTCACGCCAGGTTCTTTTTTGCTTTTCAGCAATTATTGGATAGAAAAATAGAATGTAAAAGAAAACAAATAAATTTTAAAATAAGAAATCCAATCATACCTTGAGGATAGTGGAGGAATCTGCATGATGGATGTTGGGCTCCATAGTCAGGCTCTCAGACACCTCAGTACTATGAGGGTGATACTTCTGCCTGGTCTGATCTTGAGCGTCCCAGCCTTCTCTCTGAATATCAGCAACTAGTGCAGTCAACACAGTCAGTCAGGTGTATGTCACAGGGCTGTGTGTGTATATATGTTAGTGTTGTGCTTACAGTAAACATGTGTATTATAAACAGGGCAAGACATTACAGTATGCACATAAAAAGTGAACTAGTTGCACCATGGGAAAGGGATGTGTATGGATTACTGGGAGTCAGAATCTCAGGCTGTCTCAGAATAGGCTGGTTTACTGTTCAATAATAAAGTGATATATGAATGTATAAAAAAGATCAGGAACATCAATTTATGCACATAGTGTATAAACATTTCTCATGATTTATAAATTATGCTTCTTGTAAATTGGGTTGCGATGGTTTGTCATATTTAAATACTGGGTCCCTAGAAAAAAAAAAGGGAAATGCTGGTTTACAGCATGACCTCTTTCTGGTGTTGCTGTTGAACCAGATGGAGCTCCGCAGCTCCAACTCCAACTTTTCAGCCGCAGACTGAGCCAGGTAAAAAAATTAAGAAACATTTATTTTATATTGGTTTATTATAGCTTACTTGACATATTTAATTGATCACATATTAGGTTTTACATAAGCATATCAGACAGTGTCATCTAATAGGGTACCTTAGCAATGCTAAAAAGTGGGTTCACCATATTGTGCACCATGATTTAAGTTAAAGGTGCACTACGCTTCCCTGTGTTTAATAAACAATTTTAAATTAATTAATGTCTACATGTCTCTTTAAGGTGAGCGAATACAATACAGTATAGTGACCAGTAAAAAGTACATTATTAAAAGTATAGGTTTATAACATGTAATTGCAATAATTTCACATAATTGGATAATTAAAACTTTTTGTCTTTAGGCACTGCCTGAATATTCATTGTGTATTTGCAAATGCATTTTTTTTTTGTAATCTAATGATTATCATGAGCAAAAAGTGAAAAAGCACAGCAGCCTTTTTTGTTGTTCACCCAGAGAAGGATTCAAACCCTGGTTTAAAAAATTATTCTCAATTATTTCAGTGAAACCTGTGCATGATTCAGCACCTCAGACAGCATCAAAAATGCTGCAATTTCAATAGTTGGCACTACGTTTCAAGGACAGTGTGGCTGAACAAGTCTTTCTTGATCTACTCGCTTCCTGATTTGCTGTCACGCAGCAATGTTTGTGCATCCAACATATTAAAGGAGCCAGATTTATCTGTAAGCTAAATGAAAGTCTGTGGAGATGGAGAACATTACCAATGACCTCCAGACGTGTTTTATTTCTCTTATACAGCAACCGGATGCAGTTGTGGATCAAACAGTTAAGACTCTGGCCCCATGTTCTTAACTAGGACATGTGAAAATTATTTTACTGTAATATATAAGTGATAAATAAATAAATATTTTTTACAGCAGTTACTGTCATCCGTCCACAAACATTTCTTTTGTTCCATTTCTTAAATTTAAGAGAAAACACAGATTGCGAGCGTTCCGCAAGACGAGCAAAGATTTTTAATAAAGTTTGACTTGAAAAACGAGCAAGTCTTGGTACTGAGTATCATGCATCACGCATGCGCTT
>JAAGKR010006222.1:33297-43881 GCA_011419295.1 Clarias macrocephalus | reverse complement strand
TTTATTGATTCATTGCCATACTGCCCCCAGCTGGACACTTGAACAGGGGCTTACAGTATATACTGTAGCTATCAAACATTTTAATACTCACCGTGCATACTGAAGGCAGAACGGTGGTATAGTGGTTAGCACTGTGGCATCATACCCCCAGGGGCAAGGGTTCGAATCCCACCTCAGGTCTGTATGCGTGGAGTTTGCATGTTTTCCCCGTGTGTGATGGGTTTCCTCCCACAGCCCAAAGACATGCAGATTAAGTAAAATGGTGTACCAATAGTGTGTGTGTGTGTGAGAAATTGCTCTGAATTTCTGTAAGCAGAGCTATGAGATATGCTGTTCTAGGCTATGGATTGACTGAGGACATCCTAAGGCACATAACAATTGTCATACCAAATGTGTACAAGCACACACACAAACTGGGAGGAAACTGAATTACCCGGAGGAAACCCACCAAGCACAAGGAATCATGCAAACTCCACTCGCACAGACCTGGAGGCAGGACTTGAACCCTCGACCCTGGGGGCGCGAGACCAGAGCGCTAACTATTATACCACCATGTCGCCTTGCAAAGGATTACATGGTGTGATTAATGAATGATTATGTGATTATGCATGATTATGTGATTAATATATGATTATGTAATTAATGAAAGTCATTTCGCACGACAGATTCATTCATCTAAATTTAAAGTATCGGCTGTGGAAATCTCTTAACTGTATGAATTAGTGAACTTATGGCTTTTTTTCCCAACTTGCTACTTACGTTTTATATTCAGGATGTGAACAGGTTGCTACTAAATGTGTGTTAACAGTGAAATTAAATTAACCGTACTCCTATTTCACCTCCAAATAATGTTTCAGCTTGAGATTGACTGATAGAAAAAAGATAGAAGAGGGAAAAACCTTTTTCATTGTAACGTGTCTGCTTACCATGATTGAGACATATTTCGCTCCAAACCCATGCTAACCATGTCTGCAGCACTATATACTGTATATCAGTGTGTTTATTAATCCAGCAAACATTGCGCTCAATGACTTTGACAGCTCCTGACCTTCACCTCAAAAGCTTCAAAATCACCCATCATTCGTCGTTAATGATGCGTAAGTGAATCTTACACTTATATGCACCAAATACGCATTAAAATCCAGGGAACATTTTATAATGAAGGTGGAGTGCATCAGCCAGGATGTACAACGTTATAGCAAAAGATATACGGAGTTTGTGCACATATTTTCCTAAAGTTCTCACAATGTTCTCAGGTCAAAGCTACAGCTAAATAATCGGTTGATGATTTTCCCCTACATTATATAGTGTTTTCATAAACCATCTCAATGAAATGAAATGGCATGGAACACAGGGGACTGTCGACTTTCAGAGACTTCATTCATTTGTTCTCATCATTTTAGAGAATTGATGTTTTTAAAACTAATTTATATTTATTTATTTTATTATTCAATTAAAAATCGGCCATTTGCATGTGATTGATAGATATTAAAGCTTCAGAACAGAAATTGGAAAGAAAATTTAAATCAGTGTTTTATAAATAAATGTTTATTTTAAAACTATTGTTGTTTACAAAACGTATAAGATTTATTTTACAAATGATTCTGGTGAATAAAGTGCACCGGATATGATGCTACAGGATTTAAGGATTACATCATTTTACATAATAATAAAGAAACCATATTAGATTAACCTGTCAAAATGTATTATTTATTATTGTTATTTTATAAGTATTTTTAAATTACATATCAAATAAAACATTAATTGTGTTGCACATAGGATAATAGTAGTAGATGTTATTGGCTCCAAGATTCACAGTCAATACCTCACAGGCCTAAATATAGGAAAAATAAAAGCTGGTCATTTTAAGTGACCATTTTATTCCAGAAAGAATAAATACAGGCTAATCAGTGACTCCTGTATTCTAGTTTATAAAGTATTTAACATTATTAATATATTTATCATAAACAATGCACTTCAAATGCACATAAAAAAATTCACTGTGTACTGAAGATCAATGAAAAAATATATATTGCCGACTTCGTAGATGTAATTATTTCTTCCGTAGGTTGAAGCCTTTGAGGATCATATTTTTTGATTTTAGATCATGGAATTTTAGGAAATCCCTAGACTTTTTTACTTGATTTGATGTCATTAACTCTACATCTTGATGCACTGACCGGTCCGTGCTTAACTTGTTTTTGTCTCGTGACGCTGAACTGCTGCGCGTGTGTTGGGATTTCCTGTCTGGAGTCTGTTCACGGCTTCGAACAACCGGCGAAGCTTTTCCTTCATCTGATTTCTCTTGATAATATAAGGGAGAATATGTCTTTGGAGCACCTGCCTGATTTCCAGGATCTGGATTACGGGATTGGGGAGCCGACTTAAACTGACGGGGTAAAGAAGTGCTTCTCCTGGGTTTCGAGGTTCTCTCCATGGCTCTTCCTCGGTCATCGTTGTTTCCCAGTATCTTTTGCATCACCTCAAAGCTTAAGCTTGAGGATCCCACAATCTTTACAACGTCGTCACTAGGAGTGATCATAACACCCGAGTCTTTATTACACTCAATTCTCTGAAGGATCATCTTTTGTTCTGAATGGTTATATTTCTTCAGCTCGATAACTTGGGTGCGCAACAAAGGTCTGACATTTTCAATCTTGTCCAGAAGATATGCTTTAGCCATCTCACTGTCCTTTCCCAAAAATGTGACCATTGTAAACCCAGCATCATATTTTACCCTCATCTCAGTACCATAGGAATTCTCAATCACCTTAACAACATCTGGCTTTTGGGTGAGTATAAAGTTTATGGTATCTGTGTCCACTGGAAAGCTCGTCTTTCCTTCACTGTAGGATGAGGGACTGCTAGAAGAGGAGCTGGCCCGTGTATCTCTATCAAAGCTTGAACGCCTCCTAAAGGATCCCTCTGATGCTGAATCCCTAGAGGATGTGTGACGTTGCATTTTGGGGCTGGATGGAGAGTTTTTTGATGGTGATGGAACATCAACAAGGGGGCTTGCTCTATGAGTAACCATTGATTTGCCCATGTCATGTTGCTCATGTTGTGTATATTTTGTAGGACCAGTGTCCACTGTAGTACTTCTAATAGTGGAGCTGTAACTGCTTTGTAGACTCATGGGGGATCCACCTGAGGCTGAGTCTATATTCAATGGAGATGTGTGGTGTAGCAGGGTCAGACCAGATGAATAATTTGCTGATATTGATGATGATGCACCATCACCAATGGGGCTCCGTCTTTGGGCAAGCAGTTCATTGTGGTTGTGTCGTTCGAGATATTTTTGAGCAACAGCATCCACTGGTCTGGTTGTATTTCTTTCAGTGTAAGATGAAAGACTGCTTTGATGACTCCTTGAGGATCCAGATACTGCTGGATGAATATTTAAAGATGATAACGATGATGGTGCACTATCAAGCCAGCTAACAGCATCGCTCCTTGAGACAGACTTAGAGCCATATCTGGGGTCCACACTATTACGCTCCATGCCGTACCCCAAAGTAGTGCCATTGTGAAAAGCTGTTGAAGAACTCTCATGTTCATGACCTTGAAGCTGCATAAGCTTATTGCGTAAGAGCTTTAGCTTCAAGAAGGAGCCAAGAAGATGAACATGACCCGAGTTGATATCTTTTACATTAAAGCCATAATTTGCAAGGTGCTTCAAGACTGTTTTTTCTTGCTTTGGGAACATACTCAGATCCAGAGATGTCTCGACTGGCATGTCCACCTGAAACAGCACAGATAAATTTAAACAAAAATGTGTTTTATTGGTTTGGTCATGTTCAGGAAATCTGGGAATCTGGGTATGGTATTATGTTTATGTAAGAATTTATGTTAAGAAAATGGTTTTACCTCAGACAAATGAGCTTTGTTTACACCTATTGGATAAAACCTGTTGTCTACTTCCAAAATATGTTTCCGTTCCAAGACTTTGGGAACTAACAAATGAGAAAGACAAGATGTTATTTGAAACTTTACAGACATTGCTATGTTAAGACTGTAATGGACAGTGAGTGTGCATCTGTCTTTCATACCTTCAGCAGATTCAAAAATGACATAAGCCTGGCCTGGAGTAGAAGTTGGGTAAATTACCATTAAAACATCTCCACCACAATTGCTCCGCTTCAGGAAGTGGATCTTTAACTGATCAGTCATTCGATCATGAGAAGAAATGGCTGGGACTCCATGCACTTCAATAACCATTGGCTCCATGATGACTTCAGTACTAAAAAAAATAATAATAATAAAAAGGTTGGGCTGTTAAATAACAGAATCAATTCAGACTAATGGAGTTTAGTTACATACCAGTAATTAATCAGATCTCTTTATGGCCATAAACTCCTATATCAGGACAAGTATCTAAAAGTCAGGGGGTTAATTAGGATATTAAACAAATAGGTTTTGAGTGTCTGAGGCTCAAACACTAATCAGAAGGCTGTTTCGTACCTGGAGGATTCACTGTATGGGGGGGGGGGGGGGATTCTGTACCCTTTATTATCGTAGGTACTAATAAACAACTTGAACCTTCTGACTAAACAGGCAGATCAAAAAAGGGTCAAAGGATCATTCAAGTTGTGATGCAAGACCATTTAGTGCTTTATAGACTTTATGGATCATTAGTTGTGTCGTAGTGCTTTATAAATTAGTAGTATTTGAGCTTCAGTGCTGGCGAATACAATGTGATTTTTTTTTAAATATGTTTCTAGTAAGGACCCTGGCTAATGCATAGACGCGATTATAGAGTATGTTGGGGCTGTACGCAACAATTTGCAGGGGACCTCTCCAACCAGCGTTCATCATCATCTTCTAAATAATAAATACGTTTGTCAGCTCTCTGGCAGCTGTCTGACATGCATGTTACTAAGCAGTGCCGACACTAATGCACTGTGTACATCAAGCCAACTAGGCGTTCGAATAGTCAGACCTTGAAGTAACAACAGAATAAACAGGTTTTTCTGCATTGTGTAGCGACATTATGTCTACTTTACATTTCACAGTTATGGCTTTAAGCAGATCATCGTTTCCAGACTGACTTCCAGAAGTGTTTTGTCCATGAATGCAACCTGGCACTGGTTTACTAACTCTAGAGCACAGTTTAAGTAATTCATGAAGGAGTATTTTTTGACCTGAAGAAGTCATCGTTTAAAAATTGCCAATCGAGGTGTCGCCAGAGCAGACCATCCGATCCATACAAAATTTGGCACAGGTTTCCTAAGTCTCCTGGGATACTCTCCCTGTATACAGGATAAAGACAATGAGTGAGTGAGAGCGTTATTAATTAATGAGCGCTTTCTGACTTATCAGAGTTGAGACAGAAATAGTAATTTAGATAAGCAGACAGGAAGCAGCTCATTTAAAAACAACACGTTTGTTTCTGAACCACTAATTTTAATAAATCAGTTTGCTCTATCCAGGGCGCCTTGATATTTTTCGAAACCTACTTCCAGGTGAGTCGATTAAAAGAATCCACACACTTTTAGTTTAAATAAAAATAACTGAATCCTTAAAGTGACTTATTAAGGGGGAAAGTCCAGGTAACAACCTACAGACTATGGTAACAAGTGCTTAACATCTTAACTCTATTAGCGTAACAAGTTCAAAAACAAACACTACGGCTCTGTGACTAAAGGAGGTTTTATAAACGTTAGAGTGCGTAAGAAAAACTTACTCGCTTTAATAATCTCCGTACAGCGCGCGACATCTGCTCGTCCATGCAGGATAAAACAGTAACGTAAAATCTCACAACTGAAAGCAAAAGTTGAGCCGTAGCATACGTCACTGCTGTAGGTGCTGTAACGTATCCTGCACGAGCCGCAAATCGAGTCGCTTCCTGTTACTGGACCCATTCATCCAATCCAGAAGAGGACGGAAACCGGAAACAGAAAACATGGCGCCTAGCAACGGGCATTTTTAGGTGTGTATTTATATGCCTTTTTTTCACTTATACATTTTTTACTTAATTTTATACTATATATATATATACACACACACACTATATATATATATATATATATATATATATATATATATATATATATATATACGTGCCTAATAATCTGTAACGTTTAAAACGTTACTAAACCATACAAGTAGCTTACTGTGAATGAGCAAGTTTTAATTAAAAATTTAATTATATTCTTCCATTAAATTTACACAACTGCAAAAAATAATACACTTGAGAACGTTTCTTAATACTTGATATTTAAAATAGTTTAGTCACTATAATAGCAAGGTGTCGTTTTTTGTTTGTTTCATCCAGGCACACAGAATGGACACCAAATGCAGGGTCCTAGAGAGGCAAGATGTAGAAATGGAGCACTTAATGGTATCACACTTTATTTTAAATAAAGTGATTCATATTGGCCTAGCAATTAAAAAAAATAAAACTTAAAACCAGTCAGCACCAGTGATCAATGATTGTCTTTAAATCTTTATTTAGCTTGACTCCAAACAGAAATTCAATTGTCATTTGTCAAATTTTATTTGTCACATACAGACATACACAGTACGATATGCAGTGAAATGCTTTTAAAGGGGAAATCCATTACACCGTCTTTCAGTTTTTTGTTTTAATAATGAGTATTCTGACATAAGAGCAGAAGAACATGTACACCAGTAGCATCCATTACACAATAACCGCATCCTAAATCGTCTCGCCCGAATCCAACACCTTGCCCATGGATCGTGATGTGCTGTAAGATAAAAACAGAAAACATGAACACATCAGGTGTTTAAAGTTGTGTCGCTAAAATGCAGCACGATTCATTTGTACAAGGTTTCTATAACCTGACAGCGGAGGGAACACCGTCAGGCCTCAAACCACCCCAAGTTTCTCTAGCAGACATAAAGGAAAGGACAAAGTCACGTGTTAGACTTAGCCTCGCTGAACAGCCTGCGTTTCACAGAGGAAAATAAATTAAAATATACTAATAATAATCCTGACTATATTAGCACGAGCAGGGGGGAGGGGGGACAGTAACTCCGCTTTATGATTTGCCACATTACATCTATCCCTCTCCCCTCCATCCATCTGTCTATCAATCTCATACCCTCTTTCATGTCCTCTCCATCACCTCTATCTTTCTAACAATTAACTCTCCCCCAATATTTCCTTCACTTTTTGTCTATTCTCTCTCCCCCATCTTCTCTCTATCTTTCTCCCTCCTCAATACACTCAAAGTGTTTCATTGTTTAAACATTACCTGAATCATCTTAATATCCAGCTTTACAAAGATTTTATATTTTTGATCACATTTGTTTGTTTTGTTTTTTGCTGGCCATTATTTACACATCTTAAGCCAAGTAGATGACATTTTCTGAAATAATCTCTTACCGACACTGCCGGGCACTCAGGATCTCCATCTCGCCGAGAGATTACGTAGGCAGCCTGTGTATAAGAAAGAAATTAAATTATATTTCACAATCTATACACAAACATCTGAAGTTTCTACAACATCAAACCAACATAAGTCACTCTTATGGATACACACGTACCTGAAAATGAACCAATGAATCATAAATGATTTTACATTGTCTTATGAAAGACAATGACTTTGAGTGAAGTAAGAATCAACCTGAAAAATAAGTTAGACAGAACACATTAAGTACAACGTTTTTATAACAGCAAAATGGGATGTACATAGTTATGCAAGACTTATGAACATTTTTGGGACATCAGTCCAACTAACCTTTACATTAATCAGGAAGGACTGAGGAAAACTAATGTGATTTTTAAAATGTCTCCCTGAACACGTGGTTCTAAACTTTTACACATTTACACTCACATTAAACATTTAAAATCCTATCCTGGAAAAAAATAAGTTTTGAGTTTTTGTTTTTACTTCTAATATGATTTAGAGTTTTAGATTAACTTTTAATCCATTATATTTACCGTCTTCATCCTCTTCATCTCTTCACCTCCAGCCACGTGCTCGCCTGCAGAGCTCCAGTCGAACAGCAAGCATCTGAAAATTATAATATTTAAAAAAGAAAGAAAAAAGAAACCTTTTAATTTTGCTTTAAAAATTAATTTTTTTTTTTATTATTATTAAACCAGAATGATTTTATTTCGGTAAACACGATACCTTTCCTCTGAGCGCCAACATGCTCACGCGCAACCTAGACTCGACTCCTTGGTCACACGCTCTGCACATGCGCGTTCTCGTGTCTACCTCTTCTTTGCTTTTGCTTAAGGCGGTTTCGCGGTTCTCAACTGGTGCTATGTGCTATTTACCGCCACCTGCCGGTATGACTTGGAGTAAATCGTGACGTTTCCTTGAAACAACTTACATAAAATAGGTTACTATTTATAAATATCAAATGAATTAAATTCTGTTAGATATCTTTATTTGTTTTAAACCACAATACGTCAAACGAAATATTTTAGCTCGCTTCTCTTTTACTACCCTCTCATTTACCATGACCGCCATGTCTACTTCCTCTTCTTCATTCCATTAAAGCGGTTTGACGACTCAAGTTATGGAGTATTACCGCCACCTAAAGGATTGGAAAATCAGTACACGCACAAAGTTATCTAACAGGATTTAGTGAATTTGATATAACTTTTTAAATAAACATAGTAACTCTTTTTTTGTAAGTTGTTTCAAGAAAACACCACAATGTACTTCAAGCCATACCGTTAGGTAGCGGTATATACCACATATACTTGTATTCAATTTATTCCCCAGGTCCCCAGAGAACAGCTGTCTGCATCAGTCGAGGACAGGACAGTCTTCGTGGAAACCATCCCCAGCCACCACGCGCATCCCAGGCAGACCACACGGGGCATCCATGCAACGAGATCTCCAACCAGAAGCAGGACTCCAGGACGAGTTAGATAGGTCCAGAGGGCAGAGGGGTCTGGATCAACTTGTACATTTTTTAAACCAATAAATAAATAAATCACATTTGCCTTTTCACCAGTTTCCCTACAAATACTTACCATTTAGGTAAGTAAGGTAATGGTGCTAAATACTACTCCACCTCGCCGCCCCAGGGAATCTAGACATCCTCATGCCTAGCACATGTAGTGTAACTCACGGTTTTATAATAATACCAACACAGCAAGTTAGAAGAAAAAAAAAACATTAATCCTCACATTTAGAGATTTTTTGTTGAACGTTAAGTTTGTTTGTTTATTGGTTTGTTTTTTGAAAGCCTTTATAAATAAAATGCATTATTGTTATTATTATTATTATTATTATTATTATTATTATTATTATTATTATTATTATTATTATTATTATGTTGAACTGCATTTTGTTGCTGAGTACCTGTACCATACAATGACAATAAAGTTGCATCTACATACCTACATACAATACTATAAAAACTACATTTTCCATGAGCACCCACTGACTATTCAAGCTGTGCTTATTAAATAAATAAACAATCAAATAAATAAAAGATTTAAGGATTGCAGATTTTTTTTTCTCTTTACATTGCTCATAGCTAGTCACAGGCCTTGGCGGGAACTGATTGGTCCAGCTTATATCACATGTTCCTGGGAGGAGTAGTTCTTGTAAATGAACTACAAAAGAAAATTGTTTTTAAAGAACGTTTTGATGCCACTCGACTCGACTTGTAACACTTTGTACGGTGTAGCATCTCTAGATACTTTCTCTAGATACTTTGTATGGATTGTATATCAACCTTTGTTTTTAAATAAAAGAGAATTAAAATAATAAACAAAACAAATCGTCCCACTTTTACTTTCGTTATCACTGTTAGTTCAGCTGTGCTCACACGGAGCGGAAAGTTCTAGTTTTATCGAGAGAATTCTGTCAAATAAATGTTTAAGTATGAATTTAAGGGCGACGCTTTACATTTTAGTGTTTTACTTCCACCCTGTTGAGCTGTTTGGTGATGGTGAGTTCGGTGTGAGTCATTCCGATACTGTTGTGTATAAAAACTGTTAATGTCGACTTTCAACATTATTTTAAAGGTTAATTTTCAAAGTGTGGCAGGTTCCCAAAATATTCAATCTCGTATATCAATATAGTAGTTTTAGGTCTGAGAGCAGACTTCTGTTTCTTTGTGAGAAAAATACATATTCCATGGGAAGGAGACACTATGTTGCAAACAAGAGCAACAACACAGAAAATGCAATTTTCTGTGATGGACTTGACTTGATTTGACTTGATAATGTTGTGGCCATGACTTACCATGGTATGGGAACGAGATAGTATATTGTGGCCACAACTTAATAAGGCATGGGAACAAAACACGAGGTGGTATCAAAAAGTTTCCAGAATAGTTTTGTAACACACCAACAGATGGCAATACAAGGCTGCATGCACAGTCACAGGGTGCAACATGTAACAGGATGATTGTTGTTTTGAAGTTAAGCCACGTCCCAGTGAGCAATTAAGTCACATGCATCTATACTAGCAGTTTAAACGATTAGTATAAAAAGTGTTTTAAGTTGAATAACATGAGCAAGGACATATCAATGTGCCCATCCAGGCTGTTTCAGCCCACAGATGCTTCTACATTAGAGTCATATAAAAGTAATTATAATTGTGAACATCATAACATGAAAAAATTTGCCATGGATCTGAAAAAAAAAAA
>JAAGKR010006222.1:0-33277 GCA_011419295.1 Clarias macrocephalus | reverse complement strand
GTATATTGTGGCCACAACTTAATAAGGCATGGGAACAAAACACGAGGTGGTATCAAAAAGTTTCCAGAATAGTTTTGTAACACACCAACAGATGGCAATACAAGGCTGCATGCACAGTCACAGGGTGCAACATGTAACAGGATGATTGTTGTTTTGAAGTTAAGCCACGTCCCAGTGAGCAATTAAGTCACATGCATCTATACTAGCAGTTTAAACGATTAGTATAAAAAGTGTTTTAAGTTGAATAACATGAGCAAGGACATATCAATGTGCCCATCCAGGCTGTTTCAGCCCACAGATGCTTCTACATTAGAGTCATATAAAAGTAATTATAATTGTGAACATCATAACATGAAAAAATTTGCCATGGATCTGAAAAAAAAAAAATCTAAATTGAACAATATGGTTTGTAATGTGATGTGAGCCAAACCCATCATCTTTTTCACAGGTGTCCATTCCATAAGTGGCTTTTTTATAGGTAGTCAAGGCCTCAGCCTGCCCAGTTACATGGAAAGAATCACCATAAATGACATAACCATCTATCACCATGACAGCACGAAAAACTCCATGGCGCCATGTCCCAAATGGCTCAACAGCACCACCGGCCAACAGCATTGGGAGGACATCAGGGATATCACACATCACAACAAACAGACTATGACTACGGCTCTTGAATCAACCATACAGCAGTTCAATCTCACAGGTAATTCATCTTAAAAACACTTCCACAGTGGACATATGCCTTTAAAGATTTTCAATATTGGGACACGGTAGATTTAGCAAGTTATTTTGATCTGGATAATCCAGACTGAATGGAGTGGTGGCAAGTGTTGGGGGACGTTACTTTTTACAGTAACTAATTACATTACAAAATTACTGTCTTTAAAAAGTAATCAGTTACATTACAGCGTTACTTTCTGATAAAAGTAACTAGTTTGAGTACTTTTTCATTGCAGAAAATGAAAATTTCTAATGTGAATGAAATGTGAAAAATGAAATGTTTTAGTCAAGATCTTAATCATAATTATTTTACCATCATCACTCAGCAAAGTTTGGCCCATAATCTGTTAACTACTAACACCCCTATTTCACCTACGCGGTTTCGCGTGGTGGCCATAAGTACGGTTTATGGCTCTGTGATTAGGTTTCCATCTTTCCGCGCGTCGGTCCTTGCATAGTCAAACTGCATAGGTGAGATAGGGGTATAACAGCAGGAATAACGGGGGGGGGGGGGGATTGGGGGCGGGGCTTGTAGGATGACTTTCACACACACACACACACACACACACACACACACACACACACTAATGAATTGGGAATGACAGCTGTCTGGCTCACGGATTACATAAATTGTCTGAATAACGGATTACATTTTTGAAAAAATAACAAAATAACTGAGTACATAAATGGCGGACCTAACGCGTTAGATTACTCGTTACATCAAAAAGGTAAAGTGCTCTAAGGCTTTACTTTGTAACGCGTTACACCCAAGCCTGGTGGTGGCATATGTAATTTTAGCAGATGTGTGTTTTGAAAGATGAAATGCTTGTTCTTATTACAGTTGTACTGATAATGACACACTTTCTTTTGCATTCAATTACAGGCTCATATTCGGACATTAATGTGTACCAAGGCTACGGTCGCTGTGACCTCTATCCAAATGGCACTCGAAAAGCATTTGTAACTCACGCATTCAATGGGAAGGACTTCTTAAGTTTAGATATTGACAGTAAAACGTACATCGCTTCTGTTCCTCAAGCCGAAAAATATAAGAGACAGAGGGAGCGAAATCCAGAGTTCATTGGAATCATTGTGTCTTTCTACAAAAAAAACCTGTTTTGATCGTTTGAAGTTATTCTTAACACATGCTTCTGGAGTGAACGTTACGAAGGGTAAGATATGATGCGAACGGACATTATAGTTTTACATATTGCGCATCAACATCCTCTATTGTCATTTATATACCTTATCTGAGGGTTATTTAATATGTCTACATGCAAATGTCTGAGTCTATGCTGTGTTCAGCTGTGTTGTCTTATTACATCTGTGAAACTGTATGTGCCCATAAACATTTAACATTTATTAATTATCTAGCAGCTATCCATTTAAAAAATCCTACTTCCCTTCCTGATTCCTACAGCTCCAGAAGTCAGGATACTTGAGAAGCAGACAATGGGTTCCACCATCCTCACCTGTCATGTGACTGGGTTTTATCCCAGACCAGTGCAGGTGACGTGGACTGGGGCAGATTCACAGCTGGTAGATGATGAAATCAATAATGTTTTTCCTAATGGTGATGGCACGTATCAGACCAGGAGGAGTGTTATTAGACCTGAAGAGGACACGGGAGATCAGCGCTATAGCTGTGTAGTGCATCACAGCAGCCTCAGAGAGGGAAATATTACAGTCACCTGGGGTATGAACTCACACATTTAACCTAACTATTAATTAGATTAAACTAAGAATTCATTCATTCATTCATTTAAAGATTAACTAATTTAATTAATCTGAGGTTAAAACTGTGGTATAAGGTTGCATGTAATGTATTTATGAAGACATTTATTTAATAAATTATACTTACATAGACTGCTTGGCCCAAAAACATCACAAACTCTAATATTTGTTTGATCACCTTTAGATTTGATTACAACTTGAAAAAATATTCCTGGTGTTTGACTACGTGAATTAACATCCAGAGTGTTGAATTAACTCCCTGCAGTGTTTATATGCATCCAGATAGACTCACACGAACCCTGAAATTGTTCAACGCTGTGGATTTATTGTGTGGTGGCCAGTTCATGTGTCATTTATACTCCCCGAACAAATCTTTAACAGTTTGAGTCCTGGAATACGCCCATGCCACTAGGAAGGGAAGAAATTGTAGTAACCTGGTCATTCAATACATTCAGGTCATCAGCTGACTTCATTTTATTGCCACATAATGTTGCTGAGTCTAGACTGAGCAACTGAAGCAACCACAGATCATAACACTGTTTCCAGAGACTTGTTTCCCTTTTTACCCTGACGCACACATCATCAGACCACATGAATTTTTTCCATTGCTCCACAATTCAATCTTTATGCTCCCTAGCAAACTGAAACCTTTTTTTTTTTTCTCTGATTAGTCTCACTAACAAGTGGTTTTCCTATGGACACACAGTGGTTTTAGTCCCAGTCATCTCAATGTCATCACATCTGCACTTTGCATGTTTGCATTTACAGTATAGTACTGTATAATAAAATAGATACGACATTTCCCTGTATTTTTATTTAGCAATGTCTCAGATTTAGCACATTTATATTTTCTTCCTTGTAGATAAAGAAGAGAAACAAATCAGCCTTGCAGTTTATATTACACTAGGCTTCATTGTCATGGCTACTGTACTCGGGCTCGTAATCAGATGCAACTTGAAACGTAAAGGTGAGTAAAGACAACTTTCTGTTTATATACAATTAGTTGTTTTTTTGGTTAAAAAAACAACTAATTGTATATAAACAGAAAGTCAGTCAATCAATCAAATATAAAACTTGTTACATCTTAATTTAACCTATTTTAAAATAATGGATAATTGTGTTAAAATACATTTAATAATAAAACTCACTCTATGAAACTGTTTTTCCTTCCTTATGTGTACTTACAGACACTGGGATTTGAACTTTTCACTCATATAAAGAGATTCACCTTCTTACTTTCTGCCATTCAGATATTTTTGGTTGGACAGCATTACAGTTTAAACATCTTATTTCTCCCATCATCAGTTATTTATTTTATTTGCCCATAAGTGCTTCCTGTTTACACTTTTTTAAATATATTTTTCATATAAATTTTATATATTATTTGACCTCGGACTACCTCACATAATAGAGTGTATACAGTTATAGACAGTTTGCACACTTTTCAACATTGGACATCACATTAAAAAATATAAAGAAAGGCTTCTGATGCTAAACATGTGAGACTGTGTACATGAGTAGAATTATAAAATCTATACATGTTTTATGTCTTACTTTCACAGTTATTATTTTCATTTCATTAAAAAGTTTTTGTTTACAAAACACAATTATATATGTCATATTTAAATGCTTTAGTTGTATCCTTTGTCTGTGGTTCTCTTTGTTTGGATGATATTTCCATCAAGAGTTCATTGTATTAATGTATTTTGTACTTCTTGTCAAAGATTTTCTATTCTAGCTCTTTAACAAACTAATAAATAAAGCCCTTTCCTCACCCTCAGACTGTCTGAGATTTATATCAGATTTATTTCTCAAATAAAATTCATGTTCATCTAAAGGAGATGTACAGTAATTAGATGTAGCGAGAATAAGTTTCATGTCTTATGATGTTTTATTAATGTATGTATGATGGCAGCTTTTGTTCATCACATATACATGGCAGCATAATGAGATCACATATTAATTTTACCACACATGCCAGGTTGCTAGAAAGCTGCAGTCACAGTGCAGGGTCAGCCGTGATTAAGCTCTCCTGTAAAAATGGGGGGTGAGGGCCCTACTCAAGGGCCCAACACTGGTACAGTCGAAACTCAGATTGCAAGTAACGTGGTTTACGAGTGTTCTGCAAGACGAGCAAAGAGTTTTAATAAATTTTGACTTGAAAAATGAGCAAGTCTTGGTTTACGAGTGCCGAGTATCATGTATCACGCATGCGCTCTTGTTTTGACACCGTGCGTCGGAATTGTGGGTAATCATCTCCCCTGTTGGGTCTTAGTGCTCGTCTCTTACTGGTATAATCAGCATCTCCCTCTCTGTTTCAGTGTGTCTCCAATGTGTGTACATGCGCGTAATTTGACACCAACACACACACACACACACACTCTCGCCTTTATACCCCCCTCCCCAGCTTCACACACACATACAGACACACACACTTTGCTTTACACAGAAACTCTGCTCTGTCGTGATTCTTTTCAAAGGTAAGGTGCTGGTTCATTTGTTTGTTTGTTTTTACTTTACAGTAGGGATTCCGTTAGTATGTCGTTAGAGTGTCATTACAGAGAGATTTCTTTTTTTCCCCATTAAAACAGTGTTTCCTTTGTGTGTGTTTGTTGTAAAACACTGTTGGATAGTAGTGAACAGACAGAATCACAGTAAACTGTGTCATTTGCCACCATGTAAAACAAACAGACAAAAATGCATAAGACATGTTGCAAATGACCTATATAACTAAGGGTAACAACATTACACACAAATAATAGCGCATAATTAAATAACAGTAAATCAAGCGACATAAAACCATAAGAGATTTACAAAGCAATGCATTTTGCAATGAATGATGTGCAACTTAAAGAAATGAAAACTTGACTTACTAGACGTTTTATGGGTTTCATGCAAAATTGAGTTCAGGTAGTGACAAGATCTGTTCAGATTCGGGTACTTAAGGGTGAGCAAGCAAACAACTGATGCTGAAAAAAATCTCTATTCTGCTGGCCCTGTAGAGAGGTGTTAAATGGTCATAAGGCCCTGAGGGGTTAGAGAGATCTCCGTCTGATGAGCAGCTAGGGCTCAGAAATCTGCTGCTGAAATAAAAGCACTGAAGTGGTATACGTGAATTTTAACGCACTGGAGTCATTTTAAGACAAAACTTAATCTTTATCCAATCTACTTTTTCGATTTCTCATCTGTGATTCATTCTGATTAACGAACTGGGAGTGTATTATTCAATCCCTGAATAAAGAGCACAAATCTGTAAATCAGCGTAGTGAACGTTTAGTTTCTTAGTAGGAAGCCTACTACCCTGCTACTTACCCAAAAACACAAGAAAAGTCAGCTACAGTATGGTAAAAACCATATAAAAAGACAAAGAGGTTTCGATAATTCTGTTCTATAGACTGTTGAAAAACAAAACTTGAACACTTTTGGGCCTATGATTCAGTGGTATGTTTGGAGGAAAAAGAATGAAGTACTGTATATGTTGTAAACTGCACCCTGCTTAAAGTGAATCATGGTGTTGGCTCTGGGATCCTCTTGGGCTGCTTTGCTTCCTCTGGCACTGGAAAGATGCAGCATGTAGAGGACAAGACAGATTCAATTAAATATCAGAAAATGTCATGCCATCTGTGAGGTAGCTGAAACTTCAGTGTCATTGAGCACAACAATCCCAAGCATACTTCAAAGTCCACCAAGGCTTGGTTTCAGATGAAGTCCTGGCAGGTTCTAAAGTGGACCTCACAGTCACCTGACTCGAATGTAATAGAAAAAAAAATTAAAAAGCAGGCTAAGATCCCTTCAGAAACACTAAAAAAGAAAACACAGAAAAGCTCGTGTTTAGTGTGTAGAAAAGCTAGTACTTCATGTTGTCTTTTTGCTGTCTTTTGTATAGTACTTAGTTAGTTCTGGTAATTTATGTTGTACATACTGGCTGTAGCACCTTGGTCCTGGAGTAACGCTGTTCCATTTCACTGTGTACTCAACTGTATATGGTTGAAATGACATTAAGAAAAGCCTACTAGAGAATTGTAATGTAGTATAATAATCAAATAAATAATATAAATAAATAATTTTAATACACACTATTAATAAGTTATTTTTCCTGAGCAGACAGCAATCTAAAACCAGAGAATTCAGCACATGTATGCACCATATGTCCATATATTTATAAGGAAAATAAGTTGAAGCTGAATAAAAAAAAAAAAATTTTTTTTAAAAACAAAAAACCTTTATGTTTACGTTTTTAATCTTCAGTGATTAATATTCGGTTTAAGTCCCAGTTTAAGTGCAACACACGGAGGAGGAAGTGCCCAACTTTCATTTTCTTTCTTTGATCACAATTTTTTTTTTTTTACTGGAATTATGAAGAAATGACTTAAACATGGAGAACGCAAAGATTATTGATACATTATTCTTTCTCTTACACCTTCATCTGTCGTGTTGTGGTAAGTGTTGGTTTTATGGAGACTTTTTGAAACTAAAAAAGTGAAGTTTTTTGTTTTTGGGAGTGGCAGTGTCGCACTTACAATAACATAGTCTTTGATCCGAGATAGATTTTTAGAAGAGCTCGAGTATGCAAATGCTGGGGTGTGTTTTTTATACTGTATATATAAAATTGTGTATTTTGACTTTCAAAACCATCAGTAAGCACATATAATATTTTTGCTGAAAATTAATCGGCATTCACAAAATTCCCGTTAAAGTTATATATAAAGTTATAAATATTTTTTTTTCGTCCTCACTTTGTTATTTTAATAATCTACATTTTAATACCATGTACACCATTCTGACATAGAAAGCATTAACATTAATTTCTATTTACATTTTAAGCTGTAATTGAAACTGTTTTGAAAGCAAAAACTAGATAAATCTCCAGTAAGTTATTGAATCCTGTAACCAACAACGTTTTAGTGCCTATTGCTAAATTTCATTACTTTATGTCATGACAAAAACACTTGAGAATACTATGATCAGAGAATATACATAACTGTGTAAAAGTGAGCCACACCTCATTTCTTCATATTAATTTCATTAATGTTAAACAAATGAAAGAAATAGGAACAAACGCTGTACTGCGACAGGCTGCAAAGTACTTAAAGATATAATCTTTGGTTTAGGTGCCAGACGTTACTTTGCTGATGTTAAAGTTCAACATTTTTACAAACATTGTACAAATTAATTGTTTATGTAGCAACCTCAGTTAGATGTTCCATTGGTTACTGTGTGGCTTAACAACCAAAATTATCTTCTCAGGTACAGGGATTGGACTAAAAATTTATGCCAAAGATTTGCAAAAAATAAAAGTCCTTTAGGAGATCTGGCTTTTGAAAGCATAAAATGAAGAAATAAGGGGGAATCAAGACTTTTGCACATCCCTGTGCTGTGCAAAATAAATCAATAAAGAGCAAGTGCAAATTGTGCAAATTGTCAAATTGCTGCTCACAAGGCAGCATAACAAATTAGGATGAAAGCATTTTCCTGTTTCACGTACGTGAGCTTATGGACACTGACAGGAGAGAGAGAGAGAGAGAGAGAGAGAGAGAGAGAGAGAGAGAGAGAGAGAGAGAGAGAGAGAGAGAACACCATCCCTCCCGCCCAGAGCGCATGGCCAATCTTGCAGCGCTATAATTTAATCGGAATTATATATTGATCTTTTCCCCTCTTCTGAATGTGTGGTGGCCTGTACCAGTATTGACATTTGCTTTTATGTTTTCCTACACTTTTCCTGTATCTAGGTAACATAAAAAAAAAAATTCATTAATTTGAACAGTATGTATTACAATCGGCTATCAAACTGCAACTTTTCTCCTGTTCCTTCACATCATCGTGAATAAAGAGACGAGCACATACACACTCGCTTAAACATACAGACGGTTTAGGAATACTTTGGAACAACCTAATAACACCTAATAACCTCATAATGAGTTATGAAGACAGGCTTGAGTCCGTGCATAAGGCAGACGTGACAGCTAGTTTGGAAGCCTGCTCGTGCAAAACTCAATTTCAGTTCCAATAAAAGATTCCATGTCTACAACTACATTCATAACTCTGTTATTGGGTCCTTCCAGAGCATTCCTAACCAGTCTGTATGTTTAAGCGAGTGTGTTTGTGCTCATCATTTTATTCACAAAGATGTGAAGGAACAGGAGAAAAGCTGCAGTTTGATAGCTGATTGTTAGAAAGTACATACTGTTCAAATTAGTCCGATTGACTGTTTTCATCATCGTGTTGGTTAAACTGGCTTCTAACAAATTGATACCTCTGAAAATAGCCTAAATCAAAGCATGTCTATGCCATTTTGTTAAAATTGTCACAAAAGTACGGTTCTTGCTGGCGAGACATAATTGCACAGGTTAAGACTTTTAAAGATGTATTTAATAACGAAAACAATCACAAGCAACTAAAACAACAAAAAACAGGAACTATGGCAAAAACTAAGAAACAAAAACAGTTTAACACAACAGATGCAAGACAACCACTGAACTCAAATCCTAGTCAAACTAATTAGCAACCTCGGTTCAGGTGAGAGGCTCCATCACCTGACCGAAGTGCACTCTGGGAAGCGAAGTTCCAAAAGTAAAAGGTCTTTGGGCGCCTTCTAGTGGTTAACCCAGAAAAAAATACTTCCTCTTCACTTCCGCATTCAGTTTGAGTTTACACGCCGGTATGAGCAGGCTGCATGCACAGACTCATATCTTGTCCTAAACCTCAAAGGATCACTTCTTGTTCCTCAACGGCACCACTGAAGACCCGACCCGTGACAAATTGTCTATCGACTCTGCATTGATAGTATCATTTTATTATTTTGCAGATTTTGATTCTCTCAGTTGGAATTTCTTCGCCTCTAATGGCCTCGGACTTCCCAGTTTCATAGAGACTATGACAGTGAACGATGTGACCCTCTTTTACTATGACAGCAACATGAAGTCGACACCACCATATCCTGAATGGGTTAAAAACACACCTGCTGAGCCACACTGGGAAGAGACCATTGCAGAAATATACATGGACAGTGTAGTTATTTCTTTAGCACTTCAAACAGCCATATTGGAGTTCAACCGCACAGGTACAGTACTTCACAATTCTGCAATAGATTGTTGATTTATCTGCATAATACTGTAATTGAATAGCCCATTAATAACAGTAATTTGCCTATTAGCATTTTATTACAAAAAAAAAAAAAAAAAAAAAACTTTTAAGTATGTTTGATATTGTTGTTAAAATCTGTCCAGTAGATGGCAGCGTGGTTATGTTACAAGGTTTTTTGCACTGGCAACATCTGCATTTTTTTTTTCTTATTCTGTATTACAGGCAAATTTTCAGAAACGAATGTTTACCAAGTCTACAGTCAATGTGACCTCTATCCAGACGGCACAATCAAGGCATCATTAACCCATGCATTCAATGGGAAGGACTTTATGAGTTTAGATATTGAAAATAGGAGATATGTTGCTTCTGTTCCTCAAGCTCTCAAATATAAACGCATCAAGGAGGATGATATAACCTACTTTGAATTTGTGGTGTCTTACTACAAAAAGTACTGTTTTGACCATCTTAGGGCGTTCTTAGAACATGCTCCTCAACTCAGCATAAAAAATGGTAAGAAATGTGTCAGAAATTTAATACTTATGTAGTATGAGTGTTGGAATGCTTATGAAAGTGCTTGAATTTCTCCATTATTTGTGTGTAAACATTTGATACATATTTTATATGAGGAGATAATTAGTATGTTAAGTATTCAGACATAATATAATTCCAGTTCATATAGTCATATTAAAATTTGTAAGGGTCCACCCCTAGAGGGCACTGTGTGCACGTTTGTGGTTTTTTGTAGTTTTTGTTAGTCGACTCAGTTTCCCAGAAGGCACCTCGGTCAGGTGGTGACGGAACTCACCTGAACCGAGGTAGCTCATTAGTATTGTTATAAATAGCTGGTTGTTCTGGGAAACTGGCTCGAGCATTAATACCGTCAGTGGGTATTTGTTTTGTTTTGTTTTGTTTTGTTTTGTTTTGTTTTGTTTTGTTTTGTTTTGTTTTACTGTTATACAGATTATATAAGTTATTATACATTTTAAAGAGGATTATACTTATCATATAGATTTCATAAATACATTATGTAGACAGCATGCTGTAAGTGTTGTTGTTGTTGTTGTTGTTGTTGTTGTTGTTGTTGTTGTTGTTGTTGTATAGCTCCAGAGGTCAGGGTCTTTCAAAGGCAGGGAGCAGGTTCCACCATCCTCACCTGTCATGTGACTGGGTTTTACCCCAGAGCGGTGCAGGTGATGTGGACTGGAGCAGATTTACAGCTGGTAGATGATGAAATCAATGATGTTCTGCCTAATGGTGATGGCACGTATCAGACCAGGAGGAGTGTTATTAGACCTGAAGAGGACACGGGAGATCAGCGCTATAGCTGTGTAGTGCATCACAGCAGCCTCAGAGAGGGAAATATTACAGTCACCTGGGGTATGAACTCACACATTCAACCTAACTATTAATTAGATTAAACCAATACATTAAACTAATAGATTAATTTAGCTATTAATGTAATTAATCTGATGTAAAAACTGTGGTATAAGGTTGCATGTAATGCATTTATGAGCACTTGTATATCTATGTGTGGCATATAATATCGCACATTTAATGTATTATTTCAATTATACTGCATGTGTATTCTTGTATCTGATATTACTGAGATTCCTTGGCCCCAAAACGTCACACAAACTAATATTTCATTTCACCATCTCTATTTGATTTGATTGCAGCTTGCAATGTGCACAGCAAAATCCCCAGTGTTGAATTAACACCCAGAGTGTTGGATTAGCTCCCTACAGTGTTTACAGTATATACATCCAGTTGGACTCATATGAGCCCTGAAAATGTTGAATCAACACTGTGGTTTTATTTTCTCTTTAGCAGTTTGAGTCCTGGAATATGCCTATGACACCAAGAAGGGGAATGTCATTCAGTACACTCAGGTCGTCAGCTGACTTTATTTTATTGCCACATAACATTGCTGACCCTAGACCTGATGAACTGAAGCAACCGCAGATCATGACACTGCCTCCAGAGGCTTGTACAGTGGATGATGGGTGTATCGCTTCATGCGCTTCATTTCTCACCCTGACGCACACATCACTCTGGAATAGACTTAATCTGGGCTCATCAGACCACATGACCTTTTTCCATTGCTCCAATCGTGCTCAAATTCTTCCTAGCAAACTGAAGGCTGCTTTCTGATAAGTCTCATTGACAAGTGGTTTTATTCTGGACACACAGCTCATTTGCATTTTGCATATTTGCATTTAGAGTATAGTATAACAAAATAGATATGTAATACATTTCTCTGTACTTTCCTTTAGATAAAGAAGAGAATCATATCAGCCGTGCAGTTTATATTACACTAGGCTTGATTTTCATGGCGACTTTACTCGGGCTTGTAATCATATACTTTAAAAGTAAAGGTGAGTAAAGACAACTTTATGGTTACCTAATAACATTGACTAACATAAAATTTAGAAAGTCTGTTATTGTCTCTCATTGTTCAAAATAGATGGATGGATGGATGGATGGATGGATGGATGGATGGATGGATGGATGGACGGATAAAAAAAAACAACCTAAAACTAAAATAACCTTTACCAATTCAATTGTTGATTAAATTATTATCAGTCATTCGGTTATTTAAATATAAAATTTGTTACATCTTAATTTAACCTATTTTAAGTATAATAAAAATTTGTGGATCATTTTTTTAAATACCATTATGAATTGACTGAGTATTTCCTCCCTTTTGTGTACTTACAGATGCTGGGATTTGAACTTCTCTCATATGAAGAGTTTGAGTTTTTCACTTTCAGCCATTCAGAGCATTCTTGTTGGACAGCATTACAGTTTAAACTACTTCCTACTTCTATCTCAGAAATCTCAGACTAGGTCACAGTGTTGGCAGATTTGCACTTTCTCCCAGAATCAGTTATTTGTTTTATTTTGTCCATAAGTGATTCCTGTTTACACTTATTATATTTCCTGATTTTTTTTTTTTTTTACCTTGCAATACCTCACACAACAGAGTATACAGTTATACACAGAGTTGCACTTTTCAACCTTGCACGTCACTTTAAAAAAATATAAAGAAAGGCTTCTAATACTAAACATGTGAGTTTGTGTTACAGATTGCATCAGTAGAATTACAAAATCTATACATGTTTTATGTCTTACTCTTACAGTCAGAACCATTTCATTAAAACTTTGGTTTATAAAAGAAGACTACTTTATTATATGCCATATATTGATGCTTTAGTTGTATCCTTTGTGATTGTCTTTGTTTGGATGATATTTCCATTAAGAGTGAATTATATTAATGTATTTTGTACTTGTTGTCAAAGAATTTTTATTTTAGTTCTTCAACTAACTAAATAAAGCCCTTCCTCACCTCCAGACCTTTTTTTAATAAATGTTCCCGTTCATCTAAATGGGATGTACAGTAATTAGATGTAGTGAGAATAAAATGTTTGTATATTTTTAACAAGACACCACTGCAACTTTTACACAACAACTGTTTAACACTTTGTTTTTACAGAAATGTAAAAAGATGGCCTCCGAGTGGCGCAGTGGTAAAATGCTTGCCCTATCATCCGGAGATCGTGAGTTTGTGGCTCTACAGTCAATCAGGGGCGTCTGTGAGCTCACGCAAGCGGAAAGAGCGGATAGCGCCGTCCTCCGAGTGTGTTACGCCGCCCCCAACGGTGCGTGAGTGAGCAGTTTGAAAAGAGGCGGTCAGCTGCCGTCACGTGGTTCGGAGGAAACACGTGATAGTCTTCGGCCCTCCCGGCTGAGTGGTAGTAGTAGCCTTAATGTGGGAGCCCCCTAGTGACGAGGAGGAATTGGACACGACTAAATTAGGGAGAAAATCTGGGGGAAAAAATTTTTTTTTAAAGATATTCAGACACAAAAGTTCTCAAATTTTCTTTCATCCAAGGACTTTACCAATCAAACTGATTCTACAGATATGATCAATACAGATGTATTTATGGACATATTCCAAATATTTAAACGAAATTCAAATATCCAGTTATGAATTGACAAAATTGTAATAAACTTGTAAGTGACAAGCGCAATAATATAAAACAAACAGATTAATATGCATAATACATGTTGCGAATGACCTGTGTAACAAGGGTCATACAACATGAAAAGGGTAACAACATGAAAACAAAAAAAGTAGAAATTGATAAATTAATGAATTGATGTAATGCAATGTGAGAGGTTCAACTTGAGGAAATGAAAAAGTGACAGCAGCATTGACTTCTAGATGTTTGATGAGTACTGCAAAATTGAGTTCAGTTAGTGACAAGATCTGTGCAGATTCGTGTATTTTAAGTTTGAGCAAGGGAGCAATTGAGGCTGAAAAAAGTAGTGAGCCTGTAGCAAAGGGCTCCTCAAGCCCAGAACTCTGAATATCCATTGTATTGGCCCCGTAGAGCGTTGTTAAAGAGTCACATGGCCATGGGTTAAAAAAAAAAAAAAAAAAAAAACTTCTGATCAGTCTGATGAGCAGCTCTGTCACAGAAGTCTGCCACTGAACATTCTTGAAGCTCCATGCAGATGGTTAGTGCTGGATTTGATGAACAACGGTTTGTTTATGGTTTAATAGTTAGTGCACGATAATATCCTGGATATTTCTTTTGATTTCTAATGAAACGACAAATTTCATTTACAAAAAAATCGTTATAATTTAAATTTAAATTGGAAAAATAAATAATTTCACATTATTTATGACCACATTTTCTACTTCATGAAGTTTGACTACATTTAAAATTGTGGCATATGCTTTTATCTAGAGCATCTTACAGTTTTACATTTTGACATTGTACATCTGAGCAGTATAGGGTGAAGAGCCTTGCTCAAGGTCCCAGCAGTGATGCATAATCCAAAGTCTTAAGCACTGAGCAGGGGAATGCAAAATCAAAGCAAGCACCAACCTTCATAAGTCAGTGTGCCAAAAGAGATTGTCCAGTGTACATCGAGAGCTATGACCATAGGCGATACCACATCTGCCATCATGGACAGCGAGTTAGAACAAAGAGTGAGAACAAAATTCTGCGTGAATCTGTCACAGAGACATTTGACATGATTCAGCAAGTTTACGGCAATTCTGCAATGAGTCGTTCAAGGTGTTTTGAGTGGCAATCACGCTTCAAGAGGTGAAGAACATCACTGGAATACGGCAAGAGATCATGGAAACCTTCAATGAGCTCAACCCCCGAAAATGTTGAAACCATTTGGCAACTTTTGCGTGATGATCATCGGAGAACAATCCGCAGCATTGCTTCCACTTTTGGTGTGTCATACAGAAAAATCCAGGCAACCCTCATGTGTTATTTGTCCCCAGGCAGCTGACCCATGTGGAGAAGTACCATCACATTAAAGTCAGCCAAGAACTCAGTGTCAGTGTGCCGTGTGTATGATTCGTCCTTCATGTTGAAGATCATTACCGGTGATGAGATTTGGCTGTATATGTTGACCGTGAGATGAAGCAACAGTCTTCACACTGGAAGAGCCCATCGCCTCCCCAACTGAAAAAGAAGAGACAGGTCCATATAGCTCGACCAAGTAATTTCCTTCTTTGGCCTTCATGGCATCAAAAATTAGTTGTCACATTCTAAAGTTGTTTCTGTAAACACATTGTTGGGTTGTTCATGCTGCATCAAATGAGATGTAGTGGGTAATTTATAAATGAACACTTTTTATTCTCTGGTTTCTCAAAAGGCAGCCGGCAAGATGTTTGAAATATTAATGTGTTTGTGTCGCAAAGTGTAGTTTTAAGAGTTGTTTGGGGGAGAATGCATGTGTGCACATCTCAAAACCTCCATCGGTTGGCTGTGATATCTTTGTAGTGGTTAAAACAGTAGTATATGGTAAGTTAATATGATTTTTTACCTAAATTCTAAATGTTGTAGTTGTGGTAGGAGCAACTTCATTTCTTCATGTTCATTTGCTTTTGCACCTTTTTTGTCACACTTTGATATGGGGGTGTGTGGAGTTCATGTTTTAATATTCTGTGCCAATAGTCGGCTGTACTGTACTATACTAAAGTGTGTGTCGTTAACACAAATAAATAAAATCCAAAATTTTCTTAAATTTTATTTTTGGTTGGCATATTTTATAATATTTTGTAGTTGTCAGAAGAAGTTATTAGGGTATGTTTAATGACAGTCGTAATATGTCTTCTGTTTCTGTCTGATCCAGGATCATTTTGGAGAAAAAAAACAAACAAACATCTGGTTCTGTTATTTTGACCTAGCAGTTGGTTTATTCTTTGGAGAAATTTCTGAATTATTTCATTCTGACTGGATCACACACTGAGCAGTCAGTATTTTATGGTAAATTAATGTGAAGTAAGCTGTGGTAGGAAATGCGTCATTGGTAAGTCGTATTTAAAAATTACTATTACATATTCATCTCGAGTTTGTTGATGTGGTGTATATATTTGCAAAGAACATGCAATGACCGCAGTATACTGTATCACCCAACACGTTCATGAAAGGACAAAACTGAGGAATATTGGGATGACACTAGTCTTTTCAGAGCTACATGAGAAAATTGTACACGTGTTCATACAGTGTTTATTTCAAGCATTACTTTTGTAATATACTTCAATGTACTTTTGAGCTTTTTTTTTTTTTTTTCAATTCAGTTTTGACCAGTAACACAAGATTTATTAAGTTATTTTGTGCCACAGTTTAGAAAATGTAACTGTTTTTTAAAAAGTAACTCTGGTAAATTACTCTGTGAGAAATAATAAAACTGGTGGACAGCATGCCAAAATGCATGAAAGCTGTAATTGCAAATCGGGGTTATTCCACCAAATACAGATTTCTTTATTTTGTTTAGCCAAAGCATTAACACAATTTGTTTACAAATTATTTGCACTTTGCTTTACAGTGGAACCTTGGATTACGAGCATAATTCATTCTGGAAGTGGGCTCGTATTCCAAAGCACTCGTAAATCAAAGCAAGTTTCTCTCAAATTATTCGTTCCACAGCCCAAAAAAATAAATACATAAAAATAATTAATACAATATATAAATTAAAAATGACTTTTCACTTTTTTGTATATTTGAAGATAATTCAGACGTTTTAAACTGCTGCAAAAGGCTGGTTTGCTGGGCAAGTACTGACATCACGACTAATTTTATTTCATGTACATTAGCTGTGTGATGATGGATATGATACTGATTTATTCTAAATATATTTAAGATTATACTTTGTAACTGATTATAGCATGTAACTCAAAGGTACAGTGTCTACTCATGATAGTTAGTAACTGCTAACCACGCTAATCTTTTTACCCACTCACACATCCAGTTCTATTAAACTATCAGGTGTACATATCAAACACACAGGTACAGCGATTATAGGACACCATACTTATAGTTATTCATGTTTAATTTGATGCTCAGGAAAATAGGTTTACCATACTTCAATGAAAAAGACAGCGTTTCTTTTTTTTTTTTTTTTTACATTCTGTGCAGTGTGTTACTTTTGCCCCAGGTGCACATGTCTCTGAGTGAATTTCAGACATCCCTGATACTTCCACAGCCAGTAGGGAGGGGGAAATTGATTTTCCTGATGCTCAGGAAAATAAGTTCCCCATACCTCAATTAAAAGACAGCGTTTTTTTTTTTTTTTTTAAAAAACACTATTTTAACTTCGCTACAGGTACACATACGTCTGAGTGAATTTCAGACATCCCTGATACTTCCACTGCCAGAAGGGAGGGGGAAACAAATTTTCCTGATGCTCAGGAAAATAAGTTCTTCATACTTCAATTTAAAAGACAATGTTTTTAAAACATAAAGCCAGTAGAGAAAGAGAAACAGATTTTTCTCCTTTTGAGTTGCTGTTTCTAAACCTAATGTATGCTCGAATCATATTTTTAGTCATTTTTGGAAAGACTTTTTGCTTCTGATCCTCTATACATACATCTTATCCTTCAGACATCTGATTTCCTTAGATGTATTGTATTCCTAAACTATATCTATATATTATACCACTTATTTTGTATTTTTGATTTTAATAAGTCTGTCTATGTCTTTACAATGGCATAATAAGGGTATAAACATATTATAAGAATGTATGGACATAAAGATTTTTTTAAGGATTCAAAATTTCCTGTTTAATCAGGCCCTTTGCAAACCTTTTCCAAAAATACCTATTAATTTCATATTTTGCCCTTCAGTAGTGAAGAATAAGTTGCTTTTGTTATTTTGAGTCACTGCACCAGTAAGTTGTAGTGGGCAAAAGAAGTTTTTCAGTTGTTTAGAAATTTGGATGGAAGAAGGATGGATGTGATACAATATAACAAAGTTTTGAATTATTTAACAACAGGAAAATATCCTGATTCCCGAATAAAATCGGAGAAGTACGTAATTCAATGACGCTCGAATCATTATGTAGTAAAAGGTAAACGTCTGTCCTAAAATTTGGTTAGCTAGTTGGCCCTGTTGGTTACATGTAGCTAACAGACCTACCTGTATAGGTTATTATTATTGCACAGTTTGTTTTTTGTTATAAATATAAATGCTTCTATATTAAAATTGATCTCTGGCCTGTGACAGGCACACATTTATGTGCAACTGAGGGTATACTTAATTTATTTAATTTTTTTAACAGATGGAGTGCTTTTTTATGTGCGTCACAAGGGCACAAATCTACAGATTTGTCCTAAAGTCGTGCGTACTGCTGAGGAGGCGATATTTTTAAAGAATTTCATGCCAGTCCAACAGGTGGGCATAGCGCAAAGGAAAAAACCCAGGACGCAATTTCTAGATGTTATTACTTTTCCGGGATGACCAATCGATATTGAAAACTGGGTAAGTTTCTATTTAATTACTATTTATTCAAAAATTGTCTGCCCTCTGTCTCCTGCCCCAGCTTTCAAATCGCTCTCCAAATTTGAGCAAAGTATCTGACATTTTAATTGTATACATCAAATTTTTTATACACCATGTTTGAAATAAAACAATGTGAATTGTTTTATTTCAAAAGTTCACAGAAAAAAAAATGATATTTTTATTTCTGCTAAACTTTGGCAGTGTTGATGCAGCTTGGTCAAAAAAAATGTTCTACTGTCTAGAATTGGTGCTTATAAATTGTTCAATTGGGACATAGCACGACTTGCACCTGGGAGAGAACTTGAGAGGGAGGTAGGACCATCACACATGGTTTAGACAAGTTAACACTACATGAACTTCAAAAATAACAGCATCATTAAAAATAACATCTGTCTTTCTAAAGGTTATAAATGTTTACATATTTGCCTTGGTAAGAAAGCATAACAAAGAGAAAACTGAAAAAGCATTTTCATCGATTCCTTCGCTCTGACCAAGGTGTGGCAGGGATCCTGAAACATCCTTAGAAAGCTACACGATTACAAAAACTGAAACCTTATAATGAAGAAAATTGTAATCAAGAGTATTAAAAATCATTATATATACGTTTTACTTAAGTATTTTTGTTTTAGCTGGACCCAACTGAGTTCAAGATTATTCTTGGTGTTATTGGTGAACATGGTCACAGACTATTGCTGTACGTAAGTAGGCATACATTCATAAAGTTATACTTCATGAAATAGAAACTATTTCCTTACACTTTGTCTTGTCAGATGTCATGGTATTCAAAGACTGCGTATTTTCTTCTTTTTCTTTACTTCTCATCAATCACCTGCTTAAATTTCTAACTTATTGATCTTACATACATTTCCTGCCAATTATTATCTTCTTTGAAGCCATTGTTTTTGTTCCTTTTTTAAAGCTGCCACCTCTCAGATTAATTTGCTGTTACATGTATTATGAAGTCTGCTCTATTTTTATTTCATTTGTATATTTATTTTTTTATTTTGTATATTTTTTGCATTGTGGCATTTGTTTCAGGTCATGTATCCACATGAAAAAAAATGAGTCTTTCTGGATTCACTAGGGGATTCTGAGCTAAAAATACGTAAATGCCTTGTCAGCACAAGGTATGAATTACACATTCTCTATTCTATTGAATTTCTTAATTTTCACATGTTATGAAGTAATTGGACAAATTAACATTCTAAATATTAGGATTGTTTTCAATACTTGTATACGTGGATAAATGTTTTCTGTTGAAGACATTGCATTTTGACTTGGCATTTTGTCTTCTTTAGTAAGATATGAGATTGTTAATTCGGCCAAATCTAAATTTCTGCCATCTCTCTTACAGTATACAGTATGTATGTTCTGGATTTTAATTATAGCTCCCCTTACTTGCATCAGAACCTCTATGTACTGCATGTTGAGTGTTCCTATGAACAGCTACCAAATGTTAATTTAACATTTCAAATCAACTCCTGACTTCATCTTTTATTATTATTATTATTATTATTATTATTATTATTATTATTATTATTATTATTATAGAGCCTTTATGAGAAGTAAAGGGTGCAATGTGTCACGGTGGTGGTGTGAGACTCTCCCACACTCACTACAAACAGATGGAGTGTCATGTGGTGTATTTGTGTGCAAGGTATGCCATACTGTACATACATCATAAATATTTAGTAATTTAAATAAAAAAAAATTATAACATTTTAAAAATGTGTAGTTCGCACAGAGGTTACTACAGGATCAGCCTGTGTGGTTCTTGAATGAAACCCAGCTCACTGATAAGCATAGAAGAAAAATAGCAGTCAGACTTCTCCAGGTATCGGGAAAATAATTTGATGTGAATAAATAAGATGAATGATTTGAATGATATTTTAAGATATGCTTTTTTTTTTATCTGTATACCTGCATAACAGATGACATGAGTGAACTCTGTTCATTTTGCGGAGAAGTGGAGACGGACAACTCATGGGTAAACTCAGGCACAAACTCATTTTATCTAATATGGTGACCTGTAGAGCACATGCAATCACATTCACACTCCACTGGGTCAATATAAAAGTCTGATCAACTGCTAACTATGTTTGAGCTGTGAGGAAAAAAACTAAATAATGAATGTACATTGTAAACCCACACTTGTGCAGTTGTTTAGAAAAGTTAAAACACTACTCTGTTGAAAGGCAAATGTACTGGCTGCACTGCTACTATCTAGCGGTCTACTATCACGCCCCCCTAAAAAAATAATAATAATAAATAAAAGCAATTACTTTGTAATGTATTTATTATTTGCATTTATAACGTGTTTATTAAAAATATTTTTTTTTCTGATGTTTGCTTGTTTTTCTATTTATTTATTCATTTATTTATTTATTATTTTTATGATGTTTCATTTCAGAATCTGAAAGTTATATTTATGTTTAGCAGACAGACCTGACCTTTGCATTTAAAAATAACAGCTCAATGTTGGCGGTGTTGTGGTTGTTACTTAATTTGCTAGTACCATTTACAAATGATACCAAAACCAATTACCAAATCGCCACTAGTGGTTTTTATTGTAGAAAAATCACAGAGCAAAAAGACATTGAATTAGAAGGTGTGTCCATCCTTTTGACTGGCACTGTACATAAATACATACTGTGTGTGTGTGTGTGTGTGTGTGTGTGTGTGTGTGTGTGTGTGTGTGTGTGTGTGTGTGTGTGTGCGCGAGCGCGCGTGTGTGTGCATGTGTGTGTGCATGTGTGTGACAAAATGTTACTTTGTTACTTTTACTTCCCTATCTTCATGCAGAACCCACATTAGGTTTTTTGGTTCTATCTGAAAACTAGTTCTTCATGTAATATATTGCCTTCTTCACAGACATGCAAATATTATTTTGGAATATTACTTATGTATTGTACTTTAAGGTTTGGAAACGTGATAGTTTTGTATATAACAATGTAGACATAATAAACATATATAACATTTGTACTACAGATGACATTGTACCTAACCCTTTTGAACAGACTACTTCCTCCACCCCCCCCCCACACGCACACACACAAAAATACAATATATACATGGTTATATATATACACACATATACATAAACACATAATAAAATAATGTTTTAAAAACACTGTCTTTCAAATTGAAGTATGGGAAACTTATTTTCCTGAGCATCAGGAAATTCCTTTTCCCCCTCCCTACTGGCATTGGATGTATCATGGATGTCTGAAACTCAGAGACATGTGTACATGTGGTAAAGGTAACACAATGCACAGGATGTTTTAAAAGACAATACATACATACACACATAATAAAATAATGTTTTAAAAACACTGTCTTTTAAATAAAAGTATGGGAAACGTATTTTCCTGGCCATCAGGAAAATCTGTTTCCCCTCCTTACTGGCTGTGGAAGTATCAGGGATGTCTGAAACTGACTCAGAGTCTTGTGTGCTTAGGTAATACAGTGAGATGTTTTTTTTAAAACACTGTAATTTAAACAAGATACTCCGGGAAATCAATTCACCCAGTGAACATATGTAATAAATTTCAAACTTTCATACTTTGTGAAATTAAAGGAAAAGAATCATTCACACTGATCACAACCCCTGCGACTGGTTGACAAAATGGCAAAAGAGCTGCAAATTTTTTTCTCAAGCAGAGCAAAAGCTTTTATTAGAGGGTTATGGAGCATTTCAAACTTTAATAAAGATCATTTAAAATAAAAATAATTATTAAATGCGTGAATGCTGCCCACACTGTAAACCTGATTAAGTTGGCAAAACTAAAAAAAAAAAAAAAAAACTTACTTTTTTAAGTAAACAGAACTATACATTTTTGAGTTTTTTGAACTTTTTGCAAATCAAATAAATTGATGAACCCGGTCCTCTCGCATGGCAGACGAAACACTTACCACGGGGCCACCAGTACTCTATAGATTTTTGATTGATGGAATGTTAAGGTGACAGTTACTGTTACTTAAGTATTTACGATTACTTAAAATATCAAATTTGAAAAGTGTCATTTCTACAAACTCATAAATAAAACTTTCATACTTTGTGAAATTAAAGGAAAAGAATCATTCAGATACACTATTTAATGTAAAAATGCTATTATAATATGTGCTGTGCCAATTATGTACTGAATGTGTGTTTTAACATGGCTAACCATGCAGTACATCATGGATTTCAGGATATCGTGTTACTAACTATCATGAGTAGACACTCTACCCTTGAGTTACATGCTATAATCAGTTACAAAGTATAACCTTAAATATATTTAGAATAACTCAATATCACATCCATCATCACACAGCTAATGTACGGGAATTAAAATTAGTCCTGATCTCAGTAGTTGCTCAGCAAACCAGCCTTTTGCAGCGGTTTAAAACGTCTGAATTATCTTCAAATATACAAAAAATAAATAAAAATAAAGACACTTGATTATTTTGCAAATATTGTTTGTTTAATTCAAAAAGTCCGTAAAAACGAGAGAAAACCCGTCAAAATCAGCGTTGGGTAGTGAGTGACGTCATGATTGAATCAGTGCGCGCAGTGCGCGCGAACAGGGAAACCTACAGTAGGGACACTGAATTTCCCGGAACAACTGAACGTCATCATTTAGTTTTTACTGGAATTCTGAAGAAATTACTTAAACATGGAGAACACAAAGATTATGTATACTTTATTCTTTTTTTTTTTACCTTCCTCTGTCGCGGTGTGGTTTTATGGAGACTTTTTAGAACTAAACTCGTTTCGTTTTTGTTTTTGCGGCAGTGTCGCACTTACAATAACATACAGTACACTCGTGTTCGATCCGAGTTAGATTTTTAGCTGCGGTATGTTATATATATATATATATAAACATGTGTTTTTCGACTTTCAAAACCATCAATAAGCACGTATGATAGTTTTGCTGAAAATTAATCGGCATTCACGAAATTGCAAGCAAAACCTATAAAAAAAATCTCCAGTACGTTATTGAATCCTGTCACACCCACCACGTTTTAGTGCCTATTGCTAAATTGCGGGACTAAACATTACTTCACACCGTGACACAAACACTTGAGAATAATGTTCAGAGGATATACATTACTATGCACCTGAGCCACCTCATTGCTTCATAGTAAATTCTGTGACGTTGAAAAAATGAAAGAAATGAAACAAAGGTTGAACTGCAACAGACTGCAATGAATGTAAAGATATTAATATATATGTATTATTTATTTTTTTATTTTAATGTTTAACGATTCGTATTTTAGAATAGTTTAGAAACCAGCGCAGCAAACAGGGTTTCTGTTTATACAGTATCTGCGTCACAAGGAGGCGGAAGTGAGTGAAGAACTTTCATTCTCTTGCCAAACACAACCGCTTATCACATTTTTACTGGAATGATGAGAAAATGACTTAAACATGGAGAACGCAAAGATTATTCATTATAATTTAGTCTTTCACCTATACCTTCCTCTGTCGTGTTGTGGTAAGTATTGGTTTTGTGGAGACATTTTAAACTTAAATCTTTTCAAAGTAGTCAGTTCGCCTGTTTTCATCAGTGTGTTGGTTAAACTGGAATTTTACACATTGATATTTCTGAAAATCTGAAAATAGTCTAAATCAAAGCATGTCTATGCCATTTCGTTAAAACATATAGATGATTTCTTTATATAGATGGAGCTACAAATATTTTGAAATATTTTGCATTTCAAACATTATAATAGGCAAACTTTATTCTCTTTTTTATTTAAATTGTTCAGACTATACCCTGCTGGAAAAAAAAAAAAAAAAAAAAACAGCATAGACCAGCATAGCTGGGGTTCGTTCTTCGTACGTCGCTTTGATGAATTGACAGATCTAAGATGAGATCATCGCGCTAATTACGATGCGGCTAATTCGGTTCTTCGACATTCCTGTTGTTGATGATTAGTATCGCTGGATTGAGATGTCTAGGATTATTGCGCGTTCGTGCGTTTGTTTAAAAGGCGATAAGCATCGACAGTAGAAACACTGATCACAACCCCTGCGACTGGTTGACGAAATGGCAAAAGAGCTGCAAATTTTTTTCTCAAGCGGAGCAAAAGCTTTTATTAGAGGGTTATGGAGCATTTCAAACTTTAATAAAGATCATTTAAAATAAAAATAATTATTAAATGCGTGAATGCTGCCCACACTGTAAACCTGATTAAGTTGGCAAAACTAAAAAAAAAAAAAAAAAACCTTACTTTTTTAAGTAAACAGAACTATACATTTTTGAGTTTGTTGAACTTTTTGCAAATCAAATAAATTGATGAACCCGGTCCTCTCGCATGGCAGACGAAACACTTACCACGGGGCCACCAGTACTCTATAGATTTTTGATTGATGGAATGTTAAGGTGACAGTTACTGTTACTTAAGTACTTACGATTACTTAAAATATCAAATTTGAAAAGTGTCATTTCTACAAACTCATAAATACCTAAAAGTTCTGAATACTCAAAAAGGTCTATTAATTTGACCTAATTGCAATTATTAAAGTTAACAGTACTCAATGTGTTTAATTACTTTGATAATTAATGTTACCAGTGCATGTTACATGTTATTTTATTCATATGTGTGTATGTAGGTGTATATACTGATATATATGACTGCAACAGGTTTGAGAAAATTACCTCCACTTATATAGACGCAATCGGGGGATAGAATGTTACATATGATTAGACACACACGGAGATTAACACACGAATGAAGGCCACAGCCACACACACATGTATACATATACTGTATGTATGTTTAAATACATCCATCTATATATACAGTATATACAAGATACTTTTCTTTTCCCTGCGGAGTCAGTCCGCGTCAGTCATGCTCTTTAACCAATCAGATGTGATCTCGCCATTTCAACCAAGCATAACCCGCCAGGAGCGCAGCCTAAATCCTGTTTACATGAAATAAACCTGCTCCCGAGCAGGTTTAATCTTACGGACCTGTTGCTATGACAACAAGTGCGAGATGCTCTTCGAAAGAACGAAACAATCCAAGATCAGGACAAATCCAGATCAAATCCAGCTAACTGAGTTAGCGACGTACAAAGAACGGACCCCTGGTGAACATAATGCTGGTATGCTGGTCACTTTACTGATGCTGGTCCCCAGCATACCAGCATACATTGAATACATGCAAGATGGTCATCCAATAACTCTGTAAAATATAGAACAATATATACAATATGCACATTTGTAACAGTATGATAATTTAACAATGAACAGCAAATAAGTTTTGATAAAAAATTAATAACAAAAACAAAACATGAGACCAACCTCTCAGGGACACTTTCACACAGTTACTTTCACACCACAGGAGTGTAAATGAGTGAGCTTGGCCCTCACTCTTTATTTAGGAGTCTGCAGGCTTATGGGCCCTGAAGTAGTTCTGACATGTCCTGACATTTGTGTATTTTTCTTACTTATAAACATATAAATGTCACCTCTTTCACCTAGTGCAAAGTAAATGTCCAGGACTGAGGGAAGAGGGACCCAGAAGGCACATTTCTGGCATACTGTAAATATGGCCATGCAAACAGACATTCAGGGTAAAACAGTGCGAACAGGAACAGAGCACTATGAAGAAAGGGTGTTATGTTTGTAAAAGGCCACTTTTACACCCTATACACAGTCATACATCTTTGTGCCTCTCTCGAAAAGCAGTTCTTGTTTAACTCAAGACACAAGTGAACATCGCATACCTGACATTTCCACGGTGTTTATGGCTGCTTACCATAAACTGATTTGCAATTCACACCAACCCTGTGACCACAAGCTCAGGAAAATTATCGGATCTACTGTGTGTGTGTGTGTGTGTGTGTGTGTGTGTGTGTGTGTGTGTGTGTGTGTGTGTGTGTGTGTGTGTTTGGGGGCGTGCCCTTGTATGGAGATTACCCTGACTGTTTCCCTGCCCAGCATGTGGGTCGTGTCCTGTCTCAGGTCGTTATCAGATAATGAATTGTGGCAGAAAGACTGTATCTCTCCTTAGATTCATATGGATTACATAAACTGAGAACATTTATTTTTGATTAAGTTTGCAACATTTAAAAGTAGACACTTTAAGCTTTCTATAGATATCTGTGTATAGATATATAGATATATGGATATGTGTGTGTGCAGAACTGAGTTTCAGTTCATTTTAGTGACGCATTTCAAAAAGATTTTCGGGGAGACTGAGACGACAGAACGCGCACCCTGTTTATTTTCTTTATTTTACAAAAAGCACAATGTTTTATTGATATGTGAGTCTACATTAACAATTAAAGACATAAATCGATGCATTACACGTATGTGTTTGGTTAAAAATGATGGAGCATTTTAAGTTATTTTCACGGTTACCATAAAAAAAGCAAGTGGTCCCACCGCCAAAACAGCCGACCCCATGATGCTGGTGCTGGTATACTGGTAACTCTGCTGGTGTAATTGCTGGTCAAGCTGGTGACCATTTTTTCTAAAATATGCATTTATTGCGAGTGCATTTATATAAAAGGTTTGTGTTGTGTTTTTAGACAACCCACAGATATTTAATAAATGTTTACATGTTTTTGTTTATTTTTGTCCCTTGTATGTAAATGCATTTGAAGATAACACTACACGGTCCATGTATTTACATCACACACTATTTTCAGTACTAGCTATTAAAAAACAAGATAATGAGCTAAAATGGTAACCAATTTTAACTACGAAAACCTTGCTAGTGGCCCAACATATAAATCATGCTGGAAACCTATGCTGGATTTTTCAGCAGGCATGCTGGTCTTCCATCAGTTATGCAGGTTCACCAGCTAAACCAGCACCAGACCAGCACTAACCAGTATTAACCAGCATAGACCAGCATATAAATCATGCTGGATTTTTCAGCAGGGTATCGACTCTGCATTGACAGTATCATTTTATTATTTTGCAGATTTTGATTCTCTCAGTTGGAATTTCTTCGCCTCTAATGGCCTCGGCCTTCCCAGTTTCATAGAGACTATGACAGTGAACGATGTGACCCTCTTTTACTATGACAGCAACATGAAGTCGACACCACCATATCCTGAATGGGTTAAAAACACACCTGCTGAGCCACACTGGGAAGAGACCATTGCAGAAATATACATGGACAGTGTAGTTATTTCTTTAGCACTTCAAACAGCCATATTGGAGTTCAACCGCACAGGTATCTCACAAATTTTCCGCAAAAGATTGTTGATTTATCTGCAAAATACTGTAATTGGATAGCCTATTAATAACAGTAATTTGACTATTAGCATTTTATAATAAAAAAAACTTTTAAGCATGTTTGATATTGTTGTTAAAGTCTGTCCAGTAGATGGCAGCGTGGTTATGTTACAAGGCTTCTTGCACTGACAGCATCTGCATTTTTTTTTTCATATTGTTTATTAAAGGCAAATTTTCAGAAACAAATGTTTACCAAGTCTACAGTCAATGTGACCTCTATCCAGACGGCACAATCAAGGCATCATTAACCCATGCATTCAATGGGAAGGACTTTATGAGTTTAGATATTGAAAATAGGAGATATGTTGCTTCTGTTCCTCAAGCTCTCAAATATAAACGCATCAAGGAGGATGATATAACCTACTTTGAATTTGTGGTGTCTTACTACAAACAGTACTGTTTTGACCGCCTGAGGGCGTTTTTAGGACATGCTCCTCAACTCAGCATAAAAAACGGTAAGAAATGTGTCAGAGAAATGTAATAATTATGTAGAATAAGTGTTAGAATGCTTATAAAAGTGCTTGAATGTCTGCATTATTTGTGTGTAAACATTTGTTACATATTTTAATACGAGGAGATAATTAGTATGTTAAGTATTCAGATGTAATATAATTCCAGTGCATATAGTCATATAAAAATGTACATAATGTATTTTTATGGATAAGGTTGTATATAATTGTATGTAATGCAATTATGTGTTATGTGGTGCGGTATGGACAGATGCACCAAGAGATGTTCTAAAATGATAAGAGCCTTGACGCAGGTCTTTAGAGGGGGTCAAACGAAATAGGAGGTTGTGAGAGTGCTTATGACAGGCATGGGAAAACCTTCAGGACCCTTAAATAAACACTTCCAGGTGAAACACGTTGATTACGGCGTTGCCTGGCAACTGTGTCTATAAATGGCCGCGCCTTTGTCTGTCCAAAACTCCACGTGGTAGCAGCCTGCGGATCTTCCCATTCTGAACAGTGCAAAGCATTTTCTCGCGGCTCTGCCCGTCGTGAGACCCTCGTCGTTACAGTTATGTACATTAATATAATTAATATATTCATATTCATAGTCATGTTTCATTTTTAAATATGTACAAAGTTAAAAGACATTGTACATTTCCATTTTAAATCGATTTATGCACAGAAAGAATTTTAAACAACAAAATAGTTATGTCTAATTATTTATTTCCCCTCTGTATGAAGACCCCCAAGTCCTGTATATAGAAGATTCTTTATTAACGTAATTAATTGTAGATTAATATACAGATTATATAAATTATTACACATTGTATAGATTATACAGATTATAAAAGTTATTATACATTTTAAAGATGATTATACATATCATATAGACTCCATATATACATTATGTAGACAACATACTGTAAGTGTTTTGTTGTTGTTGTTGTTGTTGTATAGCTCCAGAGGTCAGGGTCTTTCAAAGGCAGAGAGCAGGTTCCACCATCCTCACCTGTCATGTGACTGGGTTTTACCCCAAAGCGGTGCAAGTGAAGTGGATTGGGGCTGATTTACAGCTGGTAGATGATGAAATAAATGATGTTCTGCCTAATGGTGACGGCACATTTCAGACCCGAAGAAGTCTGATCATACCTGAAGAGGACACAGGAGATCAGCTCTATAGCTGTGTAGTGCATCACAGCAGCCTCACCAAAGGAAATATTACAGTCACCTGGGGTATGAACTCACATATTGTATATAAACTATGTTTTTGAAAATTATATTTGCTTAATTATTTAGATCTTTGTCTTTTTTTTATATTATCACATGTTGGATCTAATCAATAACTAAGGTCTTGATCAGAGTGAAATCAGATTGGTTTAGTCCACACGATCACATAGTATGGGACAAGGATCCATGGTGAAAACTAATTGAAAAACAATCAGGGAGACAATGCAAGAAATGGAAATGGAGAAAAAAAAACTATTTGTATAAAGTTATCCCGTGTTTTCAGGAAGAGTATCTGGCCTAACCGCAATATGGATACGAGGAACAATTGCTCCTGCTTAAAGGACAACGTGAAATGTCTGATAGCACTTTGGGTTGCATCGGTACAGGTAAAGCTAGAGGGGATGTACAGAAACAGGGGGATATATGAGGAAATATAGTGCTGCATTTGAACATTTGTCATTGTTACCACAGCAACTGCCCACATTTATAGTCTGAACAGAGCCAAAACTGGACAGTCAGATCTAAAGATCCGATTTGTACAAATCAGATTTGCTTGCAGTCTGAACAAGGCATAAGAATATTATGTTATCTAATTAAATCTATTATATGTAAATATAGTTAATTTGATTTATAGTTCTATAATCTAGTATTGGTATTTTCTGTGTTTGTTGTATATTTTCCTCTAAAAACTGTAGTATACTGTAAAAAAAAAATCACATCTTAGACTGGAAAAAATTAATATTTGCTTACTTTTAGGTAAAGAAGAGAAACCATCTAAGCTTCCTGTTTGGATTCTATTAGGATGCATTTTCATGCTCACTGTAGTTGGGCTTGTAATACGATGCTACTATAAAAGTAATGGTGAGCAATTAAACTCTAACTATCAGCTAATACTCATGATCAGTGTGGAAAATCAGTGTCTCTCTCTGTTGTTTGGCACTGATTACACAATTCATGACGTTATGGATTTAATTTTTTTTTTTTTCGTTCTTCTCATTGTTCCTTACAGCCACTAGGAAATAAGATGACTACTGAAGAGAAGATCAAGGTGTTTATTTATAACCTCAAACTCATACAGCCCCTGTCCTCAGGTCTAGCTGTTTCTTCTTAAAAATCTGCATACATGTCCTATGAAGAATGAGAATTATTGGGTATATTTTTTCCAACTACCTCAGGCTCAATATGCTTTAAAACTATTTTGTCAAAGATACTTTAAAGCAAGTTGTTTACAAAAGCCAGATGACAAAGACATGAAGATAGAACTTCAACAGAAGCACATTTCCATGTTACTGCATTTTGTTTTGTAGTAACAGAAGTTACCTATTATATCTATTACAGAAGTAACAGAAGTGACCTATTATATCTCAGAGTGTATATATTGAAGTATTTATTGAAAATATTTCAATAAATTTCTGGGTATTTTAACTCTAAAACCCATCAACCAATTTTCTTACATATGTGTCCAATTAGTTTCATTGTAGCTAATGAATAATATGTTTTAAGATATCTAAGTATAATTCAGGAGCTCTTTAAGGAAGGTGGTTTGCAATTGACAATTTTACACATATTGTTTTTCTGTGCTTGGCTTGTCAGGTGTGTTTTTATTTATTTAAAATATTAATTAAAATTTATATTTAATATTTGTATATACACCCTTCACCCTAACTTTCTAACTCACTCACTCATAGTCTATACCGCTTTATCCTGTATTCAGGGTCGCAGGGGGCCTGCAGCCTATCCCAGGAGACTTGGCGCATGAGGCGGGGTACACCCTGGACAGGGTGCCAATCCATCGCAGGGCACACACATACACTCACTCACACACTACGGACGATTTGGGAACGCCAATTAGCATAATCTGTGTGACTTTGAGCTAAAGGTGGGGAACAATAGTCTGCTTTATGGTGGGACGAAGGTGAAAAGAAGGGGGAAAGTGAAAGTGGAAGAAAGGAAGAAGGGGAAAAAATTAAGAGAAAAAAGAAAAATTGGGAAGAAATTAGGTGTAATGAGAGTTATTACTGTTTATTTTATTATGCTTTATTGCTCTTTATTGCTCTTTACAGAAGTTTCTTTTATGCAGAAATTTTTTCAAAAGCATCTTTTGCTTATGCCATGTTTTTGTACGTGCCCAAGACTTTTGCACAGTACTATAAGTAAAATAGCTGTTAGGTTTTACTGAGCTTGCTGGAGAATATGAGTTATTCTAGTAACTTTGTCACACTCACGCTTTTCTATTTTTATGCAAATCCCAGGAGCCTACATTAGGTTTTTTGTTTCCATCTGAAAACTGGTCTGCCTTGTACTATATTTTTTTCTTTACAGCCATGCATTTATTCTTTTGTAATGTTATTTATTTATTAATTTGTAAGTTATATATGGAAATACTGAATGATTTTATACATAATTATGGAGACATAATAAATATATATAATAAAATTGGTACAGCATATAATATGGTGCCTAAGACTTTTGTACAGTACTGTATATAAATTAAAGAAAGTAGATTTTGTTTGTACATTGGTCAAAACTCGCTCTTTCAATGATATCTTTACATTTCATACACTGGAGTACCCGAAACCAGTCTCAGAATATATTCTATCTGTCTGTCGGTGGGTATGTCGGTTGGTATGTCTGTGCAGCCAGATTTTGACATCTCGCAAAACTAGCTGGCCAGAATTTAATAAAAGTTCATAAACTTTGTAAACGACCATAATGATCGTAATTAAATATCTGCCTGAAGTTTAACCTGTGTCATAAATAAAATGTTCGATAGAGGTGAAGTTATGAGCAGTTTTGTTCCAGATTGCAAACTAGAAGTTTTGACAGCATACTACACATGCCTCAAACTGTGAGTGCATCTTAAAACAACCACTGGACAGAATTTAAACTTTTGCAGTACTTAAATATTTGCCTAAAGTTTAACCTGAACCATAAGTGAAATTAAAATGGTAAGGTACGTGTTGGGCTATTTAAATTGATCTTGTTTTACTGATTTATTACAAACAGCTGAAAGGTAGTAATTTTGTCCAAACAAAACTAAATTTTATATATACAGTGAAACCTCGCATTGAGAGTAAGGCCGTTTGCGAGTGTTCCGCAAGACAAGCAAAGGTTTTTAATAAATTTTGACTTGAAAAACGAGCAAGTGTTGGTTTACGCTTCTTTTTTGACGCCTAGCGTCACATGATCACAACTGAGCCAATGGGTTTTTTCTCGCGCGTGATGCGGAATTGTGGATAATCGTCTCCCCTGCTCGGTCTCAGTGTGCATCTCTCACTGGAATAATCAACAATTGTTTGTGTACAGCACACGTGTGCTGTTTATTATAGCAAATGTGTGCGCACGTGTAAAGCAAAATAAGTCTCGGTAGAGAGATTAAAGATCAATTTTCTCTCTATATCTCTCTGTGTCAGCCTGCATTGATTGAGAGTTTGTGTGCGCGTGTCATTAGATACTGTACCCCCACCTCCTCCTCTCACCTTCACACATAGGGGGAGGGTCTGATTCCTCCTTTCCTCTTACTTTAGCTTGACACACATACACAAACACACACACATACACAGCACCTGCGCGCACAAACACACACACACACACACACATATATTTTGTATTAATTATTTTATGTACTTATTTTTTTGTGCTTTGGAACGAATAATTAGAGTTTCCATAATTTCTTATGGGGGAAATTTGCTTTGATTTACGAGTGTTTTGATATACGAGCCTGTTCGTAATCCAAGGTTCCACTGTGTATACACTCACCTAAAGGATTATTTGGAACATTATACTAATCCGGTGTTTGACCCCCCTTTTGCCTTCAGAACTCACAACTTGGGTTGAGATCTGGTGACTGTGAGGGCCATTTTAGTACAGTGAACACATTGTCATGTTAAAGAAGCTAATTTGAAATGATTCGAGCTTTGTGACATGGTGCATTATCAAGCTGGATGTAGCCATCAGAGGATGTGTACATGGTGGTCATAAAGGGATGGACATGGTCAGAAACAATGCT
>JAAGKR010006221.1:0-44687 GCA_011419295.1 Clarias macrocephalus | reverse complement strand
CTAGTAATGAATATTGTGCAAAAGAGCATAATGGAAACGCCAGTGATTTGTTCCACAACTCAAAAATATTAATTTACAAATTATTCATAGAAAATATATAAAGTAAAAATAAAACTAATTAACCTGCACTTAACCTTTGAAAAGAATGACCCCTCACAGGAATGGATGAGGGGGGATTATTGTGTAGGACGACTTTTGCACACACACAAACACACAAGCACACGCACACATGCACAGATGTTGACTTACCTTAGACTGCAAACTAAGTTACTTAATGCAATGCAAGGTTTTACTGGTTTGTGGAATATAACTGTTGTCTCTGCACCTTGAAATCGCGAGGGGAATTTTGGACACCATTCTCTCAGCTGTTTTCCCACTTTCTTTGACTGTGATTTTACGAAATTAGGATTTTTCACCAGACAGCCATTTTCTATCATCGTGCTCCCGGATTGTTTAATTGAAACCGATTCATATCTCACACACATGCAATATACCAGACATTTTATACATTCACTTAAAGCCTGAAAATATTGTATATAATTGTAAATATTGGTATCGGGTGCACTCGTGTTTATTTTTGTACAATACACATGAGCTACTTTGGCAATTTGTTCATATCTACAAAATGTTTGTAGGAGTGCGGTCCGTTCGTATCTGCAAAAATTTCTTATGCGAATGTTCGTATGTCGGGGACTAACTGCAAAATGTTAGTTATTATTGTGTTCTTTTAGCTGCATTTGTGTTTGCTACATTAAGGTCTCAATGTGTTACGGTGCCAAAACAGTGGATGTAATTTGTCCCAATTGTTTGAATGGCATTATACGTGCTTGTGTGAAAAACCTAGTAGCCAGGTTTGCTTTCTGCTTAGGATGTTGGTGTGTTGATGGTACTGCTGTCCATAACAAGGCTACCAGGTTAGTGACTGCTTATGAATTATTAAAGGTTTGGGAGAAAACTTGTGCAAATATTTTTTTTTTTAGGAAAAGCAACGTGAGTAGATACCTAATGTCCTCCGTACACAGAGGCCCATTGTGAGAAAAATCCTCCACTCTGACACTGTCTTTCTTCACCTTCAAAGAACTATGTATACACAGATCAGAAACAAGAGTCTGTCTAGCAATGCGAGCATGGCCACAGGAGCACCATCTTTCATCACTCTTGTGCAGCGTGAGGATGTTGTGTGTCTAGCTTGTATCACTTCTTAATTTCTTCGTATAATCTGTGTTTGTAAGTGAACATCTGAGGAAAATATCTTTGCATTTTATGAAATGTTTAAAATTAAAGGGTGAACTTTGTTAGATATCACTTTGTTTCAGTGTCATGATACTTGATGAATTATTAACACAATTAAGATTGGTGGGTAAATAAAGCCAACCTGCTGTAATCTTTTTTTTTTCTTGTAAAAAAAAAAAGACTAAGTCTGTCAAGCTGTTCTTCCATTTCTGACACAATTCCCCAAGGAATGAGATGGGAAATATAAGTGTTCTTTACTCTCCACTAAAATGACTTCAGATGATTGGAAAACAAGTTATGTAATTAATTTATTAATGCCTATATTTTTGTTTAAAACTCATTCAAAACTCTTAGATGTTCATGTTGCCCTTTGTCCTCATTTACATAAACAGGTTTAATTGTTATTTATTATTATTATTATTAGTAGTAGTAGTAGTAGTAGTGGTGGTAGTAGTAGTAGTAATAATACTTTTATTTAGCACCTTTCAAGAATAAAATGCATCGTAATGGGATGAATAATGCAAAAGATATGATAAAAATGATAATAATAAAACAATAATAATGCAATACATTAAATATTAAAACCTAAAAGTTATTTTAAAAAGTTTGTTACTGCGTAGGCTTATAGATTTGACTCTAAAATGTGTAACAGCATGTTAGGTACACGTGATGGATAAATGGATGTCTGGCATTTGTTTAATGGTGCTCAAAGTACACTATTAATGACTTAATCACAGTTTTTATTCTTTGCTTCATAAATACCTGCATTACTACATAATGTCATTCCTATGCTAGGTTCTTTGTAATATCTATGCAACTGCTATTTATGATGGCAAGAGTCGAATAAGTCAATTCAGTATGTCTGCCATATCCAGAAGCAGAGGTTTAATTATCATCACTAATTAGAGAGTAAAAGTGCTTTTCAATAAGTCAGTTTGTGTGGCATATTCTAAGGTCAGGATCAATTAATACATTGATCTGTGAGCCACTGGGCATAAATTTAAATCTAACCTTCTATACCTGAGGAATAATGTCAGCATACTAAGATCTATATTAAATATTCATTCATTTTTACATAAATTATTCTTTAATACTTTTTTTTATTTCTTTTGCATGTATTATATATTACATATTCACATTATATATACATTTTTAATAATCTAATGTATTCCTTTTTTTTTTGTTAGATCCTCCATGACTTTTTATGGTTTGCAGGTTTGAGTTTTAATGCCATAAAAGGGGGAAGGGTGTTAAGGTGGTAAATAGTTTATTTAATAGTGTGTCTATAAATAATATTACTTTTCATTTAGTTTACATTTATGCTAATTTATTTATTAAAAGGCCAAACACTGTCCACTTATCAGTTGAAAAACACCAATCCAGAAAGGTCTTAAAACTCGACATAAAATAGGAGTTAAAGGTCTAACAAGGAGAATCAAGACTAATAACATACGAACTTGGGTTCAGTAAGTATCAATATTTTTTATAGTAAGGTTCTAATATTGTGTTTAGTGCACATTGACAACTAATAATGCAATTATTAAGGGGTGGGGGTTGGCGTTTAACATAGCATTTTTAACATTAAGTCAGGCATTTTTAATATCCATTTTGAATACCAGGGTAAGATATGAAATTGAGTCTCTTACTGTATGTTTGCAATAGTAGTGGGCAGTGCATAGTAGAGATATAACTAGCCATGTTTAAATAACACTTCCACCATGGTTGGAGATATTCTCTGACCTAAAACATTATTTATCACAAAACTGCTGCACATATGGCTGTAGGATTATGGAGAGTGAGCATTCTGAACATTGCTGGCTTATGCTGTTTTGTGTATCATGCAAACGTTAACAGAAGGGGCAGGTCGTCCCAGCGATCAAAACGGATTTACAAAAAAAAAAAAAGAGAGAACAGACACTGATTACGACATTTTGACTGTGACCATCATCGTGCCAGTGCCACTGTAAACTGTTGAACAGGCATCACACTCGGCCGCCACATGATAAAACCGAACGGCCGTGGGTCTCTCGACTCCATGTGGCGAAAAAAAAAAAAAAAAAAAGATTAAGAGCTGGATGGAAAATAATCATCTTGGACCCCTTCTCTTTATGACTGAACGGCTAGGGCTTTGCAAATCTCAAATTATTTCATCAGATTGCCAGTAGGAAGTAGGAGTTTATTTATTTATTTATTTATTTATTTATTTTTTAAGGACCTTTTATTTGCTACCAACAAACTGGAGCATATTGTCAGTCAAGAGCTCCCCATGTAGCCACTCAGTAAGTATGGTTACTTCAATATAGCTTGGCATTTCATGTAGAGAAGCAGGCCTGGAATATGGTTAATGGCTGTCAGGTATATTTTTAACACTGAGGCAGTTGCAATTGGAAAGAAATATAAATTCCATCAAGGAGAGGTTCATTCTATGTCAAATGCATGGTGGCATGTAAAGACTCCAAGCTAACTAAAATAACAAGTGCTTTGAATATTTAGGTTTACAGATTTATTTATTTTTTGCTTTAATGTGGCATTTTCATGTATGTAGCCATGTGGCGTGATGAGAGTTGTCTGATTGATGAGTTACTTGTGCTCATGAATGTTGTTACGATATTGATATTGAACTGTCAAGATGGTCAGATTTAATCTGTGCAAATAAGTCTGAACTGTGTATTATTATATAAAGTAAAGTGAACTTACCTTGGAGGTAAGTCCTATAATACAAGTCTCGCTTATACTTTTCATGGGGAAACTGCAGAACCAATAGGAAACTCAGGATCCTGAAGCTGTCAGGTGACATTGCTAACATTGCTAACCTCTGGACCATTGTGCTATTCTAGAAAACAACAGCAACTACAGCAATTAAAAGTTTAAATTGGTATTCCACTGAGGGGAATTAATGCTCATATGTTCCATAGGACAACCACCCCCCCCCCCCCCCAAAAAAAAAGTACTAGAATCCTTTGACCCTTAGCAAACATAAGAACCCTTGAGAAATCCTTGCACACTGTGGTGCAAATGTTTTAAATATTACTATAGACACAGGCTGATGCAACCACTTGACTCTTTTTGAATGACAAAAGTTAAATAAATTTTGTTGAACCCAATAGGAAAGCAAGCAGCTAATTAGTAAAGTATTGCAATTAAAGGTCCATTAATCCAATTAGGTTTGCATTTCAACTATGAAAGCCAGATTCCCCCCAGGAGCTGGTGCAGTTCAGTTCCTGGTAGTGCTTGTGTTGTCTTTGCTTAGTGCAGTGTGTACTCGACCCCTGCGGTTTTATATGAACTGAATATAATTGTTGGAGAGAGTCTCGTCCGGCTTTCATGCGAGTTAATTAACTCTGACAGCAAACTGACCCTGTCGGATTGTGACGCAGTGTTGTTTTGACAAGTGTACAGTAGGATGCTTTCCAACATGCTCTTATTCTACATTTGTAATTTCAAAGTGGTTACTCACTACAGCAAATGTTAAAAGCAAGGCTGCTGTAGGGATTCACAGGCTGTCCCTTTATGACAAGGGGGTGGGGGGGGCAGGTTTGTAGTAATTGTTCATTTAGCTTTGCAATGGGTATTTTGAAGCAAAACCAAAATTTGTGAAATTAGAATAGTATGTTTTAGGGGAAATTCAAAAATGATTAGCTGCATCACAGAAGGATGAAGGAACATGTTCAGGAACAACAATACACGCAATAAAAGAAATGAGAAATAGTCAACCAAAGGAACTTGGCAAACAAGAAGTAGGAAAAAAACAGGGAATATGCTTAAACAGGCAAATCAATTAAAGATTAAACACGGCACCGTTGAACACATGAGAGTAGCTAAGGATTGGCTAGGCTAGCAAGGATATCGGCAAGGATAGGCAGAGCAAGCAAAGATACAGTACAAGTCAAAACAGACGGATTCACATACACAACACTGCACAAAGTGTTTGCAGTGAGAGGGCGATTCTCATTTTAATATTTTGCTATTTAAAGTTAAACCAAATCGCAGTGAAAAGGTTTTAAACAAAAACTCCTAATTGCTTCAACAAAAATGATAATTGATTTCCCCAGTCCTCTTCCCATTTCTATATTTTAAATGATTACTTGATTCTCTTAATTTTGAGTTAATGTTACATGTGAAAATATGAGAATATAGGATATATTTAAGCACTATTATACAAGCAAGAGTGTGCTCATACTATAGTACTATAGTATAGTAGACTGTGCTTCTACGAAAGCAATATTACACTCTGTCTGCTGAATATCAGCATGGCTGTAATGCGGTTGTAGGCACAAGGTACATTACAGCCGTGCTGATATTTCGTACACCAGCACACCCTTGAGTGTGAAACTGCTTTTATACAACAGCCCCTCACGCACAATTTATTATCAACAGATTATGATTTGTATGATTTGATTTCCATTTGAAATGAAAATCTAGTTAAGGTTGTGCAATACCTTGTAGTGCCCTTAATCAGAGGTTACACCAAGGACTTCCCTGGATCAAGGATTAAGGAGAGATTTGTGATTCAGCCCAATGAAGCTAGTTAGTTTTGTAGCTCGCATTAGCTGTGAACAAAACAACACACATGTTTCAGAGGCAGTTTGGAAGAATGTAAAAGCATTTATTGAGCAGAGTGGGGTAAAACATGACGTACATTATCAGCTGTGTTTTCTTGCTGAAAGTGCTTCCTTGACTGGTTTTGAATGTGGGTTTTTGCAAGGCAGCTGCTCTCCCCTCTTTCCAGTACAGTGGTCCGTACTGACCTATTTTCATCCATGCTGACAGTTATTGTACTTAACGATTACCAAAACACCTGTAATACGGAGTCATGCGTATAGTTAAATGTCCCAGTGGTGTTATGCTCTATATCACCACTCATGGAATGCCTCTTGTAAGGGAATTAAAAGTGTGATAAATTATCCTGCATTTCATGCACACATTACACACCTTTTTTTTTTCGATGTCCGTCTAAGCTTCCTGCTTTTTGCTGCAGTGATTGTTGTCCAAAACAGTGTACTGAATCAAGTGCTATTTTATAAGCTGTTGAATAATCAGGGAAGAAACTGTTAAATAAAACTGAGATCAATATTATTTATATAAATAAAAGAGAGGTTTTGTCTGTACATTGGTCAGAACTTGCTCTGCTCTTTCAATGATATCTTTACGTTTTGTGCTGTACGTTGGAGATTATGTCTCAGCAACATGCACAACTGGCTGAAAACGAAACTTACAGTACTTACTGTGGATATCTGCCTGAAGTTTAACCTGCACTGTAAGTAAATTTAAAATGTTGAGTAAAAGCGATGTTACAGTATGAACAGTTATGTGCATTTAAAATATGCTACTGTACTAATACGTTACTTGCTCAATGTAAACAAACACATATACCAATAGATGTTGATTAAGAAAGCTAAACTGAATATTTTTACTGGGATTAGTGGTAAGTGGAAAAATTAATTTTAATGCACTGGAGTCATTCTAAAACAAAAGTTGACCTTTACCTGAATTACCTTTTTTGATTTCTCATCTGTGATTCACTTTTACCAGACAGAGTGTATTTGTGTACACGTCCAACTCAACCTTACAAGATTTCTTTGTATGAATAAGTTAGACAGAGAGTTCTGCTGTACAGAAAGACAGGCAGACATGAACGTGGGCTTCAATCTGAAACAATAATATCACTGATTATATTAAACTTGATTAGCTTATTTTTAGCTTTAACCTTTTAATTCTTTCTACAAACTCTTTTCCACCTAAAAACTTAGCTGTACAATAACTTGTATAATAGTATATTACCACTTAAAAAACAGCTTGGGATTGTCCCTAACACACGAGAGCAGTCAAAACATTTCCCTTGTAAATAATAGCCACTGTTGCAGGAGAAGGGTCTTGCCAATTTTTTTTGGAAAAAAAGCGAGTGATTTTTTATTTATAAATTTTTTTTTATAAAAAAGAAAAGCAAGAATTGGCAAACCAATTTTTTGTATGTACACACAATAGAGGCCCATGTAAGTGGAAAAAATGAATTCTACATAATTGGTCCCTTTTAACTGACTGAAATGCAACATCACTTATACCTTCACTTTAATATTGATGTACCATTTGAACCTAAGTCGCAATGGATGGATGAATGCATGCAAACTGGTGTGAGAACTTAAGTTAAATCTGCTGTATTACGACAGCAGGGAAAACAACCAGCAAAGCAGTCCTGTGTCCATGCAGGAAAGGATTCACCTATTTATTCTCGAAGGGGATAACCTGAATAAACTAACATTCTGTATACAGCTACTGTATGTAACTAAAGGATATTTTAACACTGCCTTTTTATCTCTAGTGAGTTAACAGTGCTTATTGCTCCTTGAGTCATCAAGTTTAACTAAAAAGCAAGCCTTGTGTGAGCTGGCCCAGTCTCCAGAGTATGGAAAACAGTAAACAGTTGTGACCCTTAAAACCCGAAGTGAAACACATGGCTAAGTCTGCGGTAAAACCTAATAAATCCGACTTGCACAATGCAGTTTGTATTTGACTATGCGATAACACAAATTGCTTTACCATTTCACAAAGAAGTGCAGTGGAAGTCCTTTTAAAACCCCTCAAGCACTATGACTTTGGTCTGGGCAGTGCCTCACTTTTTCTATTTCTTTTTTGATTTATTACAGCTGTCACAGACAAAACTATATTTCGTGATGATGCCTCATCACATGACTTGCTCTGCGCCACGAAATTCTTCGGCAGCCAGCCGGTTTCATCTCGCGCTTCAAAACAAAATCCTCTACATATTGAAGATTAGGAGGAAAGGAAATGTGTGCTAGCAGTCTCTTTTTCTCCATGCAAGTCTATTTAAATTACCCCGATACAGAAACTGAATCCAATACAGCCCTGGCCCACAAGTAATTAGAGCTAAATACTACTTGTATTCAGTTGAAGAATAGAGCTGGGTGAGCTCAGTAATAGAATTAGCTTAGCATTGATTCATGTAATTCTGTATTAGGGAAAAGGGAAAAATAATTAACAACGTGGCTGAATTGCTCAGAGGCTTCTTTCTGATGCAGTTGTAACTTATCAAATGTTGTTATTGATGTAACCTAATAAAAACTTAAAATAAAAAAAAAAGAGCATATATAGGAGGGGCTTGATTCAGTGACATTTAATTGAGTTCTTGAATTGAAAAATTATAAATGTAGGGTGTATTTGAGACACACTGCCAGTCTTACCAGCTTGAGGGTTTTCACATATTTAGTGTTGACTTACACACGCTGAGGCTTTATCATTATAATTTGTGACCTAACTACACAGACCTAACTGCTTTCTTAAAAAGTGTGTGCCTCAGTCATGTGTGGTTCTTGTGTGATGAAGAGCTTCTTGTGCAATAATAAAATATATTTTATTAAGAAAATATACAAATGAACAGCAAACATTACAGTGTAAAATAGAAAAGATATGTCAAGATATTCTTATAAAAAAAGGACTAAATTAAGAGGAAGGCACGAATATACACGACACGAGCTCTGGCAATCAGGAGCAGATGAGCAGCCGGACAAATCATCCTCCTGCTCAGCAAGTATTACAGACGAATCATCTTGTGTCGTGTACTTCCTTTTGTAAGTGGCTGCTGTTTATGTAAGGATAGTTCATTTAGATCATTTAATATGCAGTATGCATGCAAAAATGTAAATGTGTGTGTGAGAGAGAGAAGGAGAGCACAAGAATAAAACTATGGATTTGATAGCTAACGTTGCACTAAAGAAAGCATGAGAAGAGAAACCATTCTCATGTGTTCATGACATCACAGTACACAGCAAGCATGGTAGCATGCACACAACCTAGATCTCATTGGCATGCACCGTGTAATAGACGTATTGTCTATGCAAACGTCGACGCTGCAGTATAGATCATAAGTGAAAAGACAAGCAATTTAGTGATTTAGTTGGAAACGCTTATTCACGTAATTTTTGCTAGCAACGTTCAAAGTCTCTGATTTTGTATCCAAATGGGATTATTGCGTTTAATGTTTATGATTTTATCGGCAGAATTTGGCACTTAATTTGAGATATGTGAATGGTATCGCCGGTGCTCCAGTTGGTCTTAAATGGTTAAGCCCAGGCCAATACAAAAATGGAGGAGAGACAAAAAGCGTGGAATGTTTTTTCTTACATTTCTTGTTTGTAAATGCACACTGGTGACACATCTGAATTTAATAAAAGTGAATTTTGCATGGTATGTCCCCTTTTAATTTTTATTTTTTATCTACTTGGTAACCCAAAGTAGCAAATTGTTGTCAGATAAAATAGTGTTATAAAATAAACATTGATTATCCGGTTTTCATTATATTTCATGAACAGTACCGTAACTGTTAGTGTCGGAAAACTTAAAAAACAAACAAAAAAAAGTCAAAGTCAACTTTATTGTCAATTCAGTGCCAATACATATAGAGACTTGAAATTACGTTACTCACAATCCCTTTACAAAATGTGCTGAGTCAAATGATATTTCATAAGCTGCAGATTAATAATGATAGAAACCATGTTTAATTTCTTAATCAAGCTACTGTACCTTCGCAGCATTTGTAATACTTAGACTATTCACACAGCAATATTAGACTTAAATGTAATGCTTGATATGCAGTAAGCATTCCAACTTCTACACTCTGAATACAGCCCTTCTTCTGCACTGGTTGAACCAATAACACCAGGAAGGCAGTTATATTTCTCTCATGGACCAAGGATCTTGGCTGCTCCTAGGTTTCACTGCTTTTCTTCTTGACCTTTAATCTTTTTACAGAGGTGTCACACACTCACCACTGGTGTGGAGTGGCTCCAAATTGCTTGCCTCTTGAGTCATGACTGGGCGAGTGCATGGGGAAAAAAGCCAGCGCTGGATGAAATCCTGTTCACTTGTAGCACAGTTTTTACTTCTTTGATTGCTTTGAACATGCAATGTGTATACATTACTAAAGCAGGTAAAAAAAAAAAAAAACTCTCCTTTACCACATGGCTCATTTCCCTTGTAACTGGCCTTTTTAATACTGTGTTGTATATACCTTGATTGTTTTTTTTTCTTCATTTTACTCAGTAGGCAGTAAATTTGCAGTGAGGTTTTTAATAGTATTACAGATTTCTTTCTGTTTAGTTTTGCGGTAAGTTAAAACAGCACTCAAATCTGGCAGCCCAGGACATCAATCCTTGTATAATTATTCATTACAGTATGACCAGCAAACATTTTATTCAGTGTCCCGAGGCTTTCCAGCTGTTCTGCCTATTCATCAGGCAGACAGGTCGGGTTCATTTATTTTTTATTTTTTTTATGCAGTGCTACTCACATAGACAGCTCAAATTGTGGTTGTTACTGTAAATTTGCCTTAAAATTACAGAAATTACATTCACTTAATACGTCTCTGCTAACGACACTCAGTGCTGAGTTATTGTCTGATGCAGGGTTTCCCCAACAGGAGTTTGTGGTGGCATGACTGATAGAAATACCACTGCTATGTTAAATACTTTTTTTCATTCTTCTTTATTAATGGCTCTATCCTGGGGAATCCAGAGCCATGGAGAGCATGCAAAACTCTACACAGATAATAACCCAAAAACATGATCAGACCAGGGAAGCCGAGGCAATGGCAATACCTGTTGTGCCTCACTCGTTACATTCATCCATTCATTGATCTTCAGTAGCCTCTTTATCCTCCGGGATTTTTGGAAACATGGGAGCAAGGTGGGAGAATTTACCCCATATGGGAATCCAATACATTACAGGGCATCTCATCAATTTTGACTTTAAATAAATCTGTTATTTTGACATTTACAGAAGACTTCAAGCACAGTACGGTGGTGAGACAGTCTCAGCTGGATTGAAACATTTGAATGGTGCACACATCTGTGACTTGAAGCCCATATCAGTCATTCTTGTGAGCTTTCGTTGTGTAGAATGCCTGATGCTTGAAAATCGAAGGATAACATGTCGCTAACTTGAGGAATAGACACATCTGTATGTGGGAACTGTACACACCGTCACTTGCACATTACAGGAACTCGTCTGGAAGTTATTGCCACGTCCCCTGTTCTGTCCTGACCACACTTCACTACATGTTTAAGCCATTAAAGGAGTTCCTGGGAGGCCAGCATTTCAGACATGAAGTAAAATGCTGGCGTACGTGCATTAAGGTAGTTTATATAATAAGTGTTCTGTTATTCTGCACAAACAAGTCCTAGTTTGACTTGGATTTGAGTATGAAATATGCAAGAAAATATATATGAATAATAAATATCAGATTATCAGACTGATGTGCAAGCCGAAGGCTACGGTGGCAAAAAAAAATTCCCACAGACAGCAATAGGAAGAAACCTTTGAGAGGAACCAGACTCAACAGGGAGCCCATCCCCATTTGGGTGATACAGAATAGCAGGAATTAATTTGCAGTCATACTGTGTGTTTGGAGGCGGGTAGGGCAATATAACATTAGAATATGGAGTCCACTTTTGTTGATGGAGGCTCAGGTACAAGACTGTTTGTAGGAATTTCTGAACTATTGAGCGACTGCAGTCACAAGGCATCACAGAAAAGCTGTCTGCATCAGCCAAGTCCAACACCATCTTTATAGTAAAATGGAAGTGTCCCCAATCACCACACACACACATCTCACACAGTCCACACAGGGCCTCCATGAGACAATACAGTATGTCCAACCAGAAAGTAAGGGCAAAGGCGGTCTGAATCATTGGCAACTGAGGGGAGCTATGTGTAGCTCGATGGGGCGAAAGAGAGAGAGAGAGAGAGAGAGGTTAGGTGTGGTCACAGTCACATATATAAATGTATTTTTTTTTGTTCAGAGTGCAAGCAGGGACTCCAGCAGGACTAACTATGGCAGCATAATTAAAAGGTAGAGCCAGAAGGAAACAGACATGTGGGCTCTCTGGGATGTAAAGCAACATGTCACTCCACCATCAACAAACCTGAGTGATCAATAAGAATGGTGAAGACAGTGGTTCACCATAAAACACTTTGTCTAAGATCCCCCCCTCCCCCAACCTCCCATCTGATCCTGTACCTTAAGCAAATCTATTAACAAAAAATGCTTGACTAAATAAATAAGTTTTTAGCCTAGACTTAAACACTGAGGCTGTGTCTGAGTCACAAACATTAATTGGAAGGCTATTCCATAACTTGTGAGCGTTGTATGGAAAAAAAAAAACTTTACCACCTGCTGTAGTTTTCATAATAGTAGTTACATAAATAGTAAAAATATTTATATATTGCACACACTTATGTAACTAGTTTTGCCATTTATTACACAAGTTTTGTTTAACCTTACTACAAGTTTTCAGAGGAACCTGAAGCACATCATTTCGTTTTGAAGGGGTCCAGCAGACAAAAAAATATAAATAAATCCGTAGGAAAGAATCACAGTCAAAGCTTGGTGAAAATTGGTGTGTCAAAAATCAAACCAGATTGGTGGATAAAATAAACAAACTAGGCCAAAAGTCAAAAATCAGAATGCAGTAAAAAGTACAAACCAGAGAATCGACATTCATACAAAGTACAAACCAGAGAATCGACATTCATACAAAGTACAAACCAGAGAATCGAAGATGGAATCACAAAGCCCAGTATAACTATGTATGAGATGGCAAGACTTTGCAATGTCTAGATCAGTGGTTCTCATCCCTGGTCCTGAAGGAACCCCTGTCGTTCATGGTTTAGGTTTTTCCCCGCTCTATCACACCCATGTCAATTCAGAAAAGGCTGTTAATTAGCTGAATAGTTCAGTCAGGTGTGTTAGGACCTGAGAAAACTCTAAACTGTGCAGGGCAGAGTGTCCTCCTGGACCAAGGCTGAGAACCACTGATCTTGATGAATTGTACTGTAGGTGCCTTAATATCCTGGCTATGTGGATAGTTAGTAAACTATTTAAAGATGATAAACATTTTTCCCATTTACAGATGCAAGATAAATATAAAATCTATAAATTAGCAGCAGTTGAATCTTTAATAAGCTATTTGTTCATGTACAACTGTTGATCCATCTTTTGATTATATCCGTTCGCTACCCATTATGAAATGCTGTGAATTAAAATGCGTTGCTTGTTTATGCAAATTCATCCTTGCTGCGAAATTGACCCAGTGAGTCAGATTAGATTCATTTGTATTCATGACTGAGAGGAGTGTTGCAGAGGACTCGCAGCGCGGTGACCGGACTGTGCCTCTCTGCTTCTGCTCCGAGTTTATAGAACCTTACTTAGATTTTTAATAGATGTGTCAACTGTGGTACAAAGAGGTTGGTAAAATGTGAACTGATTTGCCTGGGTAGTAATGACAAATTGCTGAAAACAGCACAGCATTTTCTCTAGATTTGATCACAGAGTGCTCAGTGTATGTATTGTACTACCATGTTTGTGTGGGCATCGTTATTGTAACATGAACTTTTTTTTTCTATTCATTCATTTAAAAAAAAAAAGAGCAGCAGAGAATCACTAAAACGGTGTAACATAATTGCAATGATATAGCGAGGATGTACGTCAGGACACTTTTTGTTTGGAAAGCGAGAATGACTTTTTTTGATAAAAATGACATTGAGATAACTTTGAATGACTGCCCCAAACACAATATTGCAAATACAACCACAAAACAATGACACGTTAACCTTTACTTGGAGCATTTATGCTGATGTCCATCCGCTCAATATCTACCATCGTCCATGGCCCCACTAAGACGGTTTAGAAGTCCGATGGGAGCTTCCTGCACACAGCACATACATCTCTTCTCGCGCATCTCTTAGTGTTGTAATGTTACCTCTCTGTTTAATTTCCTTTCAAAGATATTACCATGAGGTGGATCTTAGCTCCCAAATTTTTCTCTACTGTAATATGATGTTCGCACAGCGTCCAAACTACATCCCGTCTGGTTTCACAGAACAGATCTCAGACATCAAGAAGGTTTTTCTTACCCTTTTGGCTGCTTTCCAGTTTAATATTTTGGTAAATTGCACTCGTCTGATATCTTCATGGTGCTCGTTGTTGTATACTAACATTTACTAGTATCAACAGCATGTTTCCTAGTGGTCCGGTGGTAAGCATGTACAGTATAGTAGTTCTCTCACCTCTGTGTTCAGAGTTTGAATCCCGCTCAGGTCGTCGCATTTAATATGAATGATATTTTGAAGTCTACAGTATTTTGCACCATTGTATTAGAGGCATTTGTTCAATGTTATCCCGTCCTCAAATAGTCAACGTTGTTCAGGCGTAATATCTGAAAATGTATTCTAACTGTCTAAAGTAACCCAATACCAATCTGATCCCATCGTCTTTAACATTGCAAAATGAACACCACCACAATTTTTTCATGCGGAGTCATTTATCGGTGGAGGTTTTTTAAATTCATTTTATTTATTTGTAATATTGTGTATTAACAAGATGATCAAATCCTGAACTTCCTTTCCCATATCTGTATACATCAATATATACCCATACCCAAGTATCACTTCTTTAAACAACATTCAGATTATTCATCACTGCATGCTTGCTTCTGGATCATTTCAACATTATCGTAGACGCTCTCCAAGGTATTATTCTTTAAAATAAGCCTTTGTGGCACAATAAAGTAACATTATGTACAGTATGTTTAGAGTTAGTCCCATAGAATAAAAATTTCTTCTAAGATAATGATGAATATATTTAACCCAATTTTTTGGGCCACATACAGTACATGTCAAAACAGGAGAGTAATCCGTTATTAAACAATGCCTTTTTACACACACACACAAAAAAGGAGGTACTGTAGCACTCTTGCTGGTAACAAACCAGTGTGTGATCGCTCATGTTATTTTAAAACAGCCTTGTATTTTAAATGTTTTTCTTTCTTTTCTTGAGAACTGAAAAAGCACAACCAAAGAGCTCAGTTATTTCTGTTTTGGTAGACCCGCCGACCTAAATGTAGCTCACTACAAGATTTTACCCTTGGCCTTCCAAAAATATTCTCCTTTCTGTTTCGGAATGACAGTTCAGAGCCTGAAGCCAAGCTGAACTTTTTTTGCCATTAAAAAAAAAAAAAAAAATCTGTTTTATTCAGCTTGGTGCAAAGCGATGTGAGCTTGTTGTCAGGCTTTTCTTTTCTTTTTTCTTTTTTTTTTTTTTGAAGGATTGTAAAGGAGGATAGGACTGCCAGAGCTATGTGGACTTCCTGTGGGAGAATAATTGCTCTGGGGCTTTCTATACAGAGTGAAGAGAGGATGAAGCAGCTTCTCAGTGTGATAGAGTGCCATGGAAGAATATTTTGAAGGGAGAATGATTGTGTTTTGAATATGAATGCATATATATATATATTTTAAAATCACCCTATTACTGACCTATTAATGCATGACTTGATCTGGTCATTGCTTAACCTAAAAGATGATTTGCATTACAAAGACTGCTGGGAAAAGAAGTGGCGCTTGCTTTGTTTACCTCTTGCAAGAGAGATTAAAAGGCTGTTTGTACAGCAATAAATTATGGCTGCGTATAAAATTTCAGAACCCTGAAATGAATGCTGATCTTTAGTATCCAGCATCAGGGCTTTAACCAGTCCATATTGCAGAAATGTGACCCTCTTCATATGTAATAGACTATAATTCCAGCCCGGACCATAATTTCTAATACTGTATGTGATGGGATGATCTGCTGGGACTGGGGCTCGCTTCCACACCAGGTCTAGAGTCTACACCAGTTGTAAAAACCCGATCGGTCTCAGTGCTATGCCGAGCCGTGTAATGTGATTGGTTAATCTTTCCACATTACTTCCTATTTCAACTTACTTTATGGTAGGGAAAGGGTTGTTATGGTCAGCGGAGGAGATGGAACACCCTATCGATATATAAAATCAGACTTTAATAGGAGTGTGGAGATGTAGTTTGGTCACAGCGCCAGCTTGCCCAGCTAAATCTTCTTATATAGGATTGGTTCCTCGTTATCATGCTGCACATCCAAAAAGCAAAGTTCTTTATTTTTTTCTTACCACAGCAACCCATTCTCTATCATTCTGCAAATCTTGCAAATTGCCCAATCGGCTGATGGGTCATTAGAAATTCTCCACCCCCAAAACATTACAGAGTGCAAACACAAGTGTTCTGCCTAAGTGTGAATGCAGCATCCCAAAAGCTGATTTTGCTAGCAACTTTATGTAGCCTAAAAATGGTTTGCATTTTACAAGCCACCAGCTGCCTCCATAAACATTCACATTTATATAATCTGTTCTCGCATATACAGTACTCACACATTTATATCATAGCTATAGCAGATGTTGGCCTAAAATATGTGCATTGAATTCCTCTCAATGACACTTTAGAAACTAGTGAAGAAGCATCTCAAGAGCTACGTATACATACAGTGCAGTAACAGATGATTAAGTCTGTGGTCAAACCTAATGCTTGATTCTCAAAGGACAGGTGATCATTTGAGCATCACTTTTAGTCTTTAAAATGTAAGTTTTTTTTTTATTTATTTTTATTTTTATTTTTTAATCAGTACATAACTGTGACAGGATTGTTAATTACAGCCATTACCATTGTGACAGACTCAACCATGGGCAGTGGATACCTAAGGTAAATGTCATACTGTATATGAAACAAATAGTAAGCCTTATACTGTATACTCTTTTAAAAAAAAACTAAAGATATTATCTGTACAACTTGATAGTTAATGTAAAGTGTTTATCAGCAAGAGATCTTTTAGAATCCTAAGAATCCTTAGTGTACAGAGGACTCTTTTTTTCAACATCTATGTTTACGAGTGTTTCTAAATCCACCACTGATCTTGATATACTGGTATCAGTGAGCGTAACAGAAAAGATAGGAGGATGTGATGGAATTGGGGGAAAATGAGGGAGAGAGAGAGGAACTAGAAGCTATCAGGGGAACTGGCTGCAGTCAGACTAGCTTGAAGAAAGAAATGAAACCAATGTTCAGTGTTGGATAACTTTTGAAAACCCCAGGGCACAGCAGGAATTGAACAGTGTAAAAATAATTAGAAGACCAGGTGTGGGCACAATGAATCTCTGGCAGAGACTGTTGACAAACCAATGCAGCTGTCTTCCTTTCCCACCACATGGGAACTCAATTTCAGTTTGCCCCATCCAGTCCGGTCCGGAAAAGGACTGCAAAAATAAAAGCATCACAAAATCTTGAATTATTCATCTTCTATATACACACCCTATATGTTATATCAGTACATGTCAGTGATGAATCATATGCTGTATTATTTTTTTTACTCTCTTTTGTCTAATTTTTCCATTCATAAGATCTTTACAAACAAAACTGCTGTTACATTTTATTGAAATAAAGAAATTTTTAAAATGTTATTTTATCAATAGGCCACCTGTTGATTTTAGATCTCAAAGTGAGGAAATGTAATATTTAAGGACATCTTAGATCGTAAAAGAAGTAATTTAAGTATATAAAAGCACAATAAATGTTATACTTTAGGAAAAAATATATATGTACAATAATAAGAAAATGTGGAATGTAAAATTTCCTCGTCTGTACGTAGTTGCACTTGATGGGTAAATTCTATGCAAAACAAGAAGTCAGGGCTATTGTATCATCAGAGCTAGTTATGGCAAAGTATATGCTCTGAACATTACTTTCCTTTAGAAATTATTTTATATGTAGGTTTTCAGTATTTTCTTATATTTTATTAAATTGGTTAATTATTTAAAAGATCATCCTGAAATCAAACTTGCGTACTTGCAAAAAACAAACACTTGTTTGTGGTGTGGTGTAAATGTTTGATTTTGGTTATTTTCTGCACCAGAAGTGGCTAGCAAGAGTACTGATTATACAGTACTGTGCAAAGGTCTTGACCCCAACCCCCCCCCCCCCCAAATACAATTCTATGTATTGCTTACAGAAAGAGTCAGAATTTCGTGTATTTTTAATGTAGTCTTGAGGAATAGTTCTCCAGGCTTCTTGAAAGACTTTTTGCCTCTCATTTTCATTCCATTCCATGTACCTGATATGATTCAGAGGATGTTTTTGTTTTTCCTGTTAAGCCACACAGTAAACTATGAATCATTTAAGCATAAAAAAAAAAAAGAAAAAAAAAAAAAAACGCCAGTGAGAAACAGGTACAAATGATGACCGATGAATAGGCTGGTAATTAGCATACTGGTGACGTTAAAATAAAAACCTGAGTGGTTGGAACAGACCCAAAGGGGAAACGAGGTTGCTGCTGAGGTTGTTGCATGAACAGTGAATTTTCTTTACTTTCCCTTTTCTTTAATCTACTTAATTTAATTTCATATGAAGAAAAACATGAATAATCCTTTAATCACAATAACGCAGTTCAAGAAAATGAAAGAATCTATGGTAAGTGTCCCATCCACATTATATATAGATAGATATAGATATCTATATCTATCTATCTATCTATCTATCTATCTATCTATCTATCTATCTATCTATCTATCTATCTATCTATCTATCTATCTAATGTGGATGGGACACTTACCATAGATTCTTAAATTTTCTTGAACTGCGTTATTGTAATTAAAGGATTATTCATGTTTATTTCTGCCTACCTGTGTTCTGATCAATTCAGTGGACACCTGACAATGTCGCCTGGATTAAATATCATGCTGAGGTTATACACTTGCATCTGAACCTAGATGAAGTAGAGGAATAAACATTGTTCTTCTGTAAGATATTCCCTTAACTGGTGTTTTGATGATGGTGGTACAAGAGAATGCTGTCTAACACCTCACTCCAAATTCTCTCATGGGTGTGTAATTGGATTGAGGTCTGGTAACCGCAGAGACCATATTATATCATTTTCATCATATTTACACTTGTCAATTTATTCAGAGAGCCCTCTTGGCCTGTAGATTGGGACAGTGAATAGCCAGCTCCCCTCGGGATAGAAATATTTCATTATGGTATAAAGGTGATCAGTCGAAATAACTTTGTATTGATTTGCACTGAACCTTCCTTCTAAGGACAAGTGGACTCAAAGTATGGCAGCAAAATGCTCTCACAGTACACCAATGCCTCTATTTATCTCCTTAGTTTGTCTTTATGCTCCTATCTGACTAAAGACCTGACAGACCCATGCAGGACATACAGAATATAGAATGTAGTGTTAGAATGACTTGTGGTGGTGATTGGTGCAATGTCGAACTTTTGTTGAGCAAAGTATTGATTTCTTGTCTAGAGTAATAGTTGTGGATGGATTCAGACATCGTTAAACTCACATTTTTTGAGTTTAACGATTTTGCAGATATATACACTACTGCATCTATAGAAAAGGGTAATGGGCCTGATGAGAAATACAATAATACTGGCCGGATATTTGAAAATTTTACCATTTTGTAGCCTTCCTTTTCCTGTTACCTCGAGCCAATCTGATGATTCGCCTCAGTCAATTTTCTGCCAGCAGAAATGTTGCTCCTTGGATATACTCTATATCTGATACTGTTTAAGGTGAGCATTTTAGGATAAGTTCAGATCTACAGTATCAGTCCAGTAGATCTGATGAATCTCAGAAACTGTGCCATGGTCACTTAGATCACATGTGTGTCCTTCATTAAGATGTTTGATTTTACTGAAAAAGTCCTGAGCAGGCAAAAAAGTATTGTTTTATCATCTTTGTGTGGTTGGTGCATGATATTACATGGTGCTGTAGGTTTCAGTATTATAACCATGTTGTAGCTATAAAGTTATTTTATATAAATAAATAGGATTTTGGTAATTGCTGAAGCTATAATACAATATAGTAAGCAGGCTGAGAATGCAAGATTAAGACTGGTGGTGTGGAAATCACAAACCACTTACTGCATAATGCATAAATTTCTATAAACTGCAAAAGGTGCTTTTTAATCTCCTGAGCAGCAGTCATGCTGCAAGCAGTTAAAGCACAATAAATAAATAAATAAATAAATAAATAAATAAATAATCAGTGCAGTGAAGAAATATTTGCAGTTCTTTTAGTAGTGCGAGCTGAAATATAAATTATTACAATCTGACATTATGTGCATACCTGCAAAGGGTTGGGACACATTTTACATCATACATTTGTTTTGATCTGACGCCATATTGATTTTTACGCTACTTCTGTCTCGTCTAAAATGTTCTGCTCTCCATGTTTTGAGAGCGGTCTATCATAAATTCTATTTTTAATTGCTGCCATTTCGAGAAGCATCACGCTCTCGCTCTGCTATTTGCCAGCTTGATCGACGCCAGTCACCGAAATTAGAATTGACCAGAAAAGCCAGAGAAAGTCAGATGATAGATCGTGTTAGAAAAATGACCGACCCCGCCTTCCCCCGCCCCTCCACAGTGGGGGTACAGAATTTATAGATTCACACTGCGGCCCGTATGCAAGATTACCTCTCTCCTTGGATACATTTTGATTCAATTTGTATCTACAGCAGTCGGGGATCTTTAGAGTTTATTCCACTGCATACATATAAATAGGCTCCTCTGAGAAACCTCGCTTTGAAGTTTATGGAACCATACCAGTCTCTGAGTTTTCATCCATTGCAACAATCCCAGGGATACCTCTTTTTTTTTTTTGGTTTGAAACTGAATGCTGGAAAAGCTCCAAGTCAACTGTCAAAGCTACTAAAATTATACTGATTATGGTGTGTCAAAACAAAGCATCTTTTAACAATAATGTGAAAGGCTCTATTTTGACAGCAGTAATGACAGGATGGTCTTGTAGGGAGGTTTTACTCTGAAACATGACACATTAATCACTGCTTACTCGTCTACACAAGATGAAAATGATATAAGCTTCTGTTTCATCAGAATTGTACAGCAGATACATTATTTCCAGAGGCATCTCATGTGCAGATGGGGCAGTACCCTCACCTGTACAGGATGGAAGAAGCAAATGTGGTAAAATACAGCAGTGACTTTTATATATGTGAGCAACTAGTGCTGAAAATGGGAACTGCAACAAAGGGCTAATACAGTTCAGTGGGGACAGGAATCATCCTAATCCATGTGACAGGGCGATTACTGAGTTTGAACTTGTTTCCTATGCAGGGTTCTTTTCTTTTTCTTTTTCTTTTTTGTCTTGTTCTTTGTCTGTTTTTTTTTTAGTAGTAGTTTGACTGTATTTATTTATTTATTTATTTTTTTTTAACTGAAATTAACCTGTTTGTTAATATGCATGGTGTTTTTAATGCCACACCGCTTCATCAAAATCTACAAAAGCGAGCCTCTCCCTAGCATCTCTCCTCATGCATTGTTTTTGCCTGGTTCTGCTCAGGTAGATTGGTTAATGGGAGTGAAAAATTCCTACAATCAATGGTTTCAAGTTAATCCTTTTAAATCCTAGTTGCACTTCAACAAAACGCCTGTAGCCCCGTGAGTGATGTGATCACACAGGTCATTACAACGGTGGCAAGAAATTTGAACAGGGCTCCAGACCTGCATTAGTTCTGGTTTAATTCGCTGCTGCAGTAGGTTTAATTGTTTATCAATATATTTGCAGCAGAGTTTTGGTGCCAATTTAATGTGTTTGGTGAAAATGGTGTGTGTGGCTGACACTCATGAAGAGCTGAAGGAAGTATGAACAACAAATCAAAACCTTCTTTTTAATCAAAATGCACCGGGATCGAACCTGGATCCTCAGATCCGAAAATAAACATCCTACAGTCTTAACCACCTACAGTATGCCACAACTACAATACCACATTGTCACTTTGAAGAATTCTTGTAAAAATAGTTCCCATAACTTTGGTTTCATCCAAACTTCCATCTAGAAGCTTTTTATAATAAACTTGCCGTTCAGTGTCCTCAGTCATCTTATTAAATAGTAGGCCCTAAAATAAATCTTTAATAAAAGATTAATCACATGGATTAACACGTTAGTATTGAAAGCACTACTAAAAAAAAAAATATATATATATATATATATATATATATATATATATAGACATTGGGTTTCAGTAAATTGTATTAAATCTTTAAGATTATTATTTATTTTTAATGAATTAACATTTGATTTCATGCATTTTGAAGGAATGGCAGGCTCCATTACAGCACTTTGTATTGGTTAAAACTGGTTAAAATACGCATAAAGTACACACATTATTTATCCTGTAAAATTACATATTCCAGGCTATGGATAAATAATGAACTAAAAATACTAATAAAACTGATCGTTACAGTCTGCATGTAAGTTACAGTCATATAAACAGATGTCTAATAGTATAATCACATTGGAGCGGTTAGAAGACATAAAGCTATTTATCACTTGCGCTACATGATGTCAAATAGAAAAGGTATGCATAAACATGATGTAGCCAGAACCATGACTTAATAGTGTTAATGGATTGCTTCTGGGGAATTAGTCATCTGTAAATGCAAATGTGCCTAACCATGAGTGAAAGTTAATAGGCACTGTTATCTCATTGGCATAACACTTATCGATCCTTATTGCCGTTCATTTGTTATTAGCAGCAGGCCACTCCACTGAGGCAAACACTCCTGATTTAAATTGAAGGGAGAAAAACAGCAGCTTTTCTGTATTTTTAGAGGGTTTTTTTTAGTCAAACTGTTCACTGATAATTTTGACCGACATCCCAGGGTATGTTCTAACCATAATTCTATGTTCAAAAAAGAAAAAAGGTAGAACTTTGAATCAGTTTAGATTCATTCTTTGTTACTTTTCACCGTAAAGTTATACAGTAGTTTACACTAACGTGTTTAGGGTTATACATCTATACACTCGTGCTGCCTTATCCGCAGACAAAACAGAATGAATAGAATTAGAATGCAAAAATTATACTGATGGTTAAATTTGTATAAGTGAAAAAAATTTTTTTTTTAAAAACAAAATATCTCTAGCAAGAGTGGATGAATATTTATGCACTTTAAAGCTCTCATATTGTACTATTTTTTTTAACAAGAGATCCTGCAAAGTGTCTCACGTAATACTCCAGCTAAATTGCCTCTCACTAGTGTTCTAAAAAAAAAAAATAAAAAAAAATCCCAAATTCCCCTACTGCTGAACCACACCCTAATGCGCTCATTTGCTAAAGCGGATATGACGGATATGTTATTCACTGGCGGTATGATAGGTATTCAGTTCCCCTGGCTCTAATTTGTTACCATGTTAACAATGCTAAAATATAATTTTTAGCCCTTAAAAACAAAAAATTCCCATGAAATATATATCAGTCACTTTTAATATAAAAGTTATTAAATATCATTAAACAGGATAAAAATGAGGACACCAACACCAGGATAAAAACACAAAAGAAGCTAGGTGTGTGTTTACGGTTAGCTCTTAGCGGTTAGAACAGCTAACCCACTCTTCTTTAAGGCCTTAAAAAAGACCATTATATTTAACATCTTCATTGCAAAAATGGTTTAAATATCAAAAAGCCTTATGTATTTTGTTTTGCTTTTGGTAGAAAACCACTAGGGAGAGGGGTTATTTGAATGAAGCGTGTATTGTTGACCTAGCGAACCTCCTCGCTATGTGTAAACACCCTGCCAACATGGCCTGTTTTCTCTTGGGTCTAGAGTTCCATGTTAGCCCCAGTGGTGCAGGACTTTTCTGCGTAAATGTTTTAGTTTGAACAGTGTTTGATGCAGTCTGTTATGTCTCCTGCTTCTTGGTGGCTTTAATAAAACTTTACCCTCATTTATTTGTCTAGATAGATGATACCAAAAGCAAGAAAATGTCACAGTAAAACACAGATTTGTTGGTACTTGCTGACTACAAACTAACATTGTTAACCTTAAAGTAACTATAAAAATAGAAACACACAGCATCAACGTGTCACCAGTTTTAAAATCGTCCATTATTTAGAAAGCAGTCCGATAAAGTTTCTTTGCTAAAAACAGAGAGTTTGGTGTTTTATTAACAGCTGCCAAGAGAGCATGTCTTGCTTTGTGTCATGGTGTACATGTTTAATGTTGAACTCGCAACCTGAAATGGACAAGATATGTTATTGCAAAAACAATTTTTACATTATTTTATTTTTCATTTACAAATTTACAATAGTTGTGTGAGTGCATTTAGGGACAGTTAGCATGTTTCAAGGGTTATGGCCTTTTTCTACATATGACCTACTCACTAAGTACTCCAAGATAAAGACTGGACTAAAGCAACATCATTGCTGTGGCGTGGCAAGCTTGGCTTGTATGTATGCCGAGAGAGTTAGTGTGCATTGTTTTAAGAGTATTAGGGATTGGTCATACTGTATGTCATTCATGATATATATTACTCAAGCAGGCACTCTGATGACCACAGTCTGAATTGGTGACAAAATCTTATCGACTTGTAATCATTCATGGGGTTCGCTGTAAAACGATGTTATCTATTCAATGGTAAGATAAGGAGGATTTACATTTTTTTTTTTAAATAACAAGCTTGAAATTGCATGCCAGTCAAAGCCCATCTATTTTGGGGAAATGAGGGGGGGGGGGGGGGGGGTTGGGAAGCAATTGGAGTGTTATGTCGGAGGAAAAAAACATGATTAATCTGTCAAACCAAATTCCTATCACAAATGCTTTTTATTGTGCTATTTCAGTATATAAGGAAGACTTTCTTTCAGACACAATCAGCAAAGATGTGCATAATGCTAAAGAAACTATGAATAAAGAGCTTTTTGGAGAGTGATGTTTATTGCCCACCTGAATTTGTCGGAATTGTGCTGGCTGGAGTGACAGTGTCTGGTTTTAAACTGCATTATAGACATTATTGAGTGAATATGAAATTCAGAAGATTGCCTTGCTTCCCCCCCACCACCTTTCCTCAATGAAACTCTGAAGTGCAAGACTCTAATCAGTGCTGCGCGCTCACACTGAATGTCTCATGCATTGTTATTTTGGTCCGTGTTCTCAACACAGCTAAGAATATCCCCATGAGTTGGTAAGCTTTGCTTTGAATGGAAAATAGGGCAGCCCTATTGATACCTGACGAATTGTTGGAGTTTCAGATCAGCCCGTTAGAAAGCTCTTTCTAAGCCATACATTATAGGTCGATCCAATTCTGATGTGTTTATAGCCTGTTTGGTTAAATGGTGGGTATTCTGAGAGATAATGTGATGCAGTTATCTACACAGGAAGAAAGAAATGCATTCTAGTGCCCTATACATTGTACTACAGAGGAAACTCAATGCATGATAAATGTTGAAATCAAAAGAAGTACTCACAAATTAAGGTGTGGGATGATACAACGCTGCTGTGTTTCTAATCTGAAATTAAAAACACACCCACTACTCAAGACCCATTACTTGGTATTTGCCTAAAAGTCCGCATAATGATATGTCTAACAGCTCCTCCATTTTTTTTCCTCTAAGCACTGCAGGTGCATTACTGTGGATATAATAATGCCAGATGTACTACAGTAGCTGGTCATAGTAGTACTGAATGCACGTTATTGTACGTCCATCATCCCTAATGTAGCATGCGGATGTCGATTACCTTTCTTTATCCCAATTTACAAGCCTATACACACATAAAAACAAACAAAAAATAAATAATAGGGTTAACTGAAATCATTGGAAATGAGCCATATATTGGTAAAGATGCATTTGTATATATATTTTTTAAACAAGGCACCAACACGTATACAAGAGGATAGATTCTATCGACAAATAGTCAATAATCATGCCATTATTTTTGCTAGAATTTTTTTTGTTAACATAAGTAACTTATCACAATAATTCTTCAGGAAGTTCAAGGTGAGGAAATTATCTCTGAGGTCAGCCTTCATCTATAACTCAACTGCCGCTCCTTCAGCTCACCATGAAAAATTCACAGATATTTAACTTTTTATCCTTTCCCCAAAAGCTAACACTAAAACTTGCCTATGACAGCACTTGACAGGAATGATCACTTACTTTCTGTTAGTTATACAATATTTGGTAAGATTTTAATTTCCTGAAGCTAGAGATAGGGCTTGGAAATATGGCAGTCATAATCATATTAATGGAACTGTATGCCCTTGAAAGTCCACATTTGTTCTGCCAACAGGAATTTAGTTGAAGCAATAGGGGAAGAGCGGTAAAGCTCACTGCAGACAATAATCTATCTCATCTTTATGAATGATTTCTGTTCATCTCAAAAGGCAAAAAGTACATTATCCAAAAAGGCATATACTTGTAATAATGAGAAGATATTTATATATGAACAGAGATAATGGCATAGTATTGTTATAGAGATTGTCCAGTTGTCTCACACTCGCGCGCAATAGTCCATAACACTAACACCACCTCCAGGTGACTTGAATAACATTACCAATTATATCCAGTAAACGGGTGACTGGATCATGGGTACCCAAGGCTGCCAGTGTAATGCCAGTATAGCACAAAATAGCTGAAAAAACAATGCTGGCTATCATAGACAGGTATTAGAACACCCAGTGCATCACAGATTGTTGTGTACGGGGCTTAGTAGTGCAAAGGTTGATGATTCAGCCTCCAAATTCTCCAGATCTCAATCTGACCGACTGTCCGTGACCTCACACTACAACCCACAGTACTCTAAGGATCCACTGCTAATATCCCAGGGCCAGACCACAGCACACCTCCAGAGGTTTTATGGAGTCATGCTTCAAGAGGCCAGGACTGCCCCCAGGGCACAAGGAGAACCCACACAACACTGACTTCAAATCTTGAAGTGTAATGATATGCTGATCTGTGTGTGTGTGGATATACAGGGGTTGGACAATGAAACTGAAACGCCTGGTTTTAGACCACAATAATTCATTAGTATGGTGTAGGGCCTCCTTTTGCGGCCAATAGAGCATCAGTTCATCTTGGGAATGACATACAAGTCCTGCACAGTGGCCAGAGGGATTTTGAGCCATTCTTCTTGGAGAACTTTGGCCAGGTCACTATGTGATGCTGGTGGAGGAAAGCATTCCGTGACTCGCTCCTCCAAAACATTCAATAATATGACTCAATAATATTCAGATCTAGTGACTGTGCAGGCCATGGAAGATGTTCAACTTGACTTTCATGTTCATTAAACCACTCTGTCACCAGTCTTGCTGTGTGTATTGGTGCATCCTGATACACGGCACTGCCTTCAGGATACAAAGTTTGAATCACTGGGTGCACATGGCTCTCCAGGATGCTTTGGTAGTTATTGGCAGTGACTCGCCCATCTAGCACAAGTATTGGGCCTAGGGAATGCCATGATATTGCAGCCCGAACCATCACTGATCCACCCCAATGCTTCAATCTAGGCATGCAACAGTCTGGGTGGTACGCTTGTTTGGGGCTTCTCCACACCGTAACGCACCCAGATGTGGGAAAGACAGTGAAGGTGGACTCATTAGAGAACAATACATGTTTCAGATTGTCCACAGCCCAAGATTTTCTGTGCTGGCACCATTGAAACCGGCGTTTGGCATTGGCAAGAGTGACCAAAGGTTTGGCTATACTGTAGCAGCCTGGCCATGTACGTTGACCCTGTGGAGCTCCCGACTTTTTGGTGGAAACAGTGGTGGTGCACATTTAATTCTGCAGTGAGTTGGGCAGCTGTGTTTTTATGTTTGCACCCGGATATCCCTTTCAGACAACTTCCTCTCACATCCACAATTACTCCTGTTGGATGTACTATGCTAGCCATTACCATGGCTCTTGATACATCACAAAGACTTGCTGTCCTGATCACAGATGCACACCAACAATTTGTCCTCTTTTGAACTCTGTCACACATAATGCTGTGTGCATTGCAATATTTTAAGCAAAAATGTGCTATTACTCTGCTGATTAAACATTCACACTCTGCTCTTACTGGTAGAATGTGCAGTCTGGACAAATTTAGCCATGGAACCTCCAACACTAAATTGGCCAGTGTTTCAGTTTCATTGTCCAACCCCTGTATGTTTATACACACAAATATGCATACACTGGCCAAAAGCTTGTGGACACCTCGCTATTGCACCCACGTGTGCTTGTTGAACTTCAGGTTTGCTGTTCATTTCTTGCTAACCTTCACTTTTCTGACAAGTCTTCCCACAAAATTTTTAATTATCGCTGTGGGGATTTACTCATTCAGCCACAAAAGCTTTACTGTGGCCATATGCGCTGATGCCAGACGAGAAAGTCCACATTTTTGTCGTTTGGCACGAACTGCAAAAAATTCAAACACTGTAAAATATGATTTATGTCTTGTATTTACATTTTTGCAAATTGCATTTAGTTGTATCACGATAGGTAAATAATATTTTAATGTACCAGCTTAAACAGCAACAGCACTCTGAAATGAAACTCATCTATTCAAAAGCACTCGACTCAATACCTCAGTGAAGTGTCACAATTATGGTAAGCAAGAAAAAGTATTTCTTATCAAGCCACTTGTATTTGATTAACTTGTATCGCATAGAAAAGTGAAATATTAATTTAATGACATATGAGTGTTCAAAAGTAGTTCAGGTGAAACACTGGGCCACATGGAGCCGCAGGAAGACGGATTGATGTCTCGCAGCATCAAGCTTTAATCCAGAGCTTCAGCTACTCTCAATTTAACATTTTCTCCATGTTTGGGTTCCCTTTGGTAAGGTTGTTTCCTCCAAAACACAGTGGTACATAGAATAGAATAGTTTGTGTATATGTGTCCTAACCAGGATTTTGCCTAGGCTTTCCAGAATGCACCTTGATTTCAGTGTGACCCTGACCAGGACAAAAAAAGGTACTGATGTTAATAAATGATGCAACTATGGTTTTGTCATAGTAGATAGTGAAAAATCAGATGCAGATGCACTCTTTTGGTTTTAGTTTACTACAGGTTTTGAGTGCTAGGGTGGACTCTCACAGTGCTACACTAGCACCGAATTCTCACGGTGCTACAGTGCTACACTAGCACCAAATTCTCACCTTCTATGATGAACAGTGTTGACCAGAATTGATTGGCAAAAGACCATATTCTAGTGAGAAATGGGGTATGGAATTGTCCCAGGTATATTGTTAAAGTAAGAGCTAAGTCATATCAAGCATTCAGGTTATTTATGACCATAAAGTACCTTTCATTAATGATATGTGAAGGAGCATAGGTCTTTGCCAGGTTATCATAGAACAGTGGTGATGTCACCAATTACTTGAAGTGTTTCGGGATTTGTATTGAAAGACATTTTCCACTCATTACTTTTTCTGATTTGGAACTTAAAAAAAAAAAAAAAAAAACTTTCAGTTGCATGAGATCAAGCTTGTTCAAGATACTGGCAGGGGTGAGCTACCTCAGGGCCATGGACATTAGAAAATAAAACATTGTGTCTATAGTTTACTGTGTTTCACTTCAGGTAACTGTAATCAATGCAGAGAGCACAATCGTCTTCCCTGTTCTAAACGCATATGCAGAACAACCCTCTGAATGTTGGAAAACTTCGAGAGTCGCATGTAGCCCTTCTGTATTGCTTCCGAGCTTGGCCGTGACCTTGTTTTAGTGCTGATCAATGGTTAGGTTCAAGATGGAGGTGGTGATCTCTCTGAAAGCAACTTAATAGTACATTCATGGGGCCTGGGTGGTTTGGTGCCAGATGACCCTGACATGCTCGTTTTCCATTCAAAGCTTGTACATGAATGGACTTATTTATCGATGACTGTATTGACATGTATTGACTGCAGGAGGAAAGGAGGTGTCTGAATGTCAGAGAGGCATGACAGGAATGAGATATTTGGTAACAACAACCTTTCTCCTCAGCTGGGTCTGACATTCTTAAATGGTTACGTCAGTGCGAGGGCTTTGCACGGACCGTTTAGTTTTTTTCATTTTATTTTTTTATTGAATGAGCAAAACGGTGACCCTGAGTGACTCTCTTGTTGTCTAGGCAAAATACCACACTGATGAGTACATCCAGTAACCATCATGTCTGTTCTCAAAGGCAAAGATGAATTCAGGCTCAGTGATCTGCAATCAGAGACCTGTGTACTGATCACTTGTCTTTTAAGAAGGTCATGAGACATTCACCCACTTCTTGTCTTTGTCTGATTTCATCTCTTCAGAAAGGAAACCTTTGGCACCTGAAAGGATTTCATCTTTGTCGGTCGATATGGTCTTGAGCAGAGAGCTTGGTGGTATTCACTGAAACCTGCTGTGCCTATGTTAAGGTACAGGTGCAGGTGCAGGCTAATAGTTTTATTTGAAACCTGTCAGGCAGACAATCAAAAGGGCTGTCAGTGCTCAGGCCAATGGAATGGTGATGGGCACAGGCTGTACAAGGATAAATAAGCAGGTAATAAGCAAAAAAGCAAAGCGGGTAAAACCATCTTTTTGCAGCAAGGAAGTCGGTAGCTGTGAATGGGTTGGGCACTTAGCTAGTCATCATTTCACAGCGTCATAGTCTAGTAATCATGGAAATTGCAGTTTGCAACTATTTGAGATGCATGATCATGACCGTTGTGAATTATGAGCCAAGTTATTAAACAACCTGTACTAATTGTATTTGTTTGCTTTATAGTTATTTGACCTGAGGTAAATTTGACCAGATTTAAAACATGTTTTATATGGATATGTAAACACTAAAGAGACCTAGAATACAGTATATTCTATACATTTATTGTCATATTTTGCTTTATTTTTTTTTTATTACCATACTTACTGTATGTGGCCACACAGTGTTCAAATATTTGTTGTATCTCTATCAAACAAAATTGATTAGACCTTGTCCATTATCCACTTACCAACTCTTGGACGTCTAAGCAAACGGAAAGGCACTCTTAATAACCCTGCATTGCAGTCAACAATATAAAGCTTCCATTTAAAAACTTGTTTTGCACTTAATCAATATGGCTTGAATCATGCGCTGGGCGGGACTGTTTCTGTAGAAAGGCTTGCTGCTGTTTTGTATTGATTGAGTTCTGTAGCAGGCCCCTGGCTCTCGCTCTTGTGGCTCTGCTGCCTCAGGAGCACTCCCTTATAACGCTTTGTTTGAATAAACACTTTTCTGATGAAGGATCAGGTACTGTACAGTATATGTAATTACTTTTCTTTTTTTTTTCACCTTAAATTGTTAACGTAACATGTAATCTTCATTTGTTCCACCCTATTTTATTAAGGTTTCCATAATCAGGTATGAATAATTAAAATCTAAGATTTGACTTGTAATGGACATAATCAGTTGTCCCTTTGGCTCTGTAAATCTGTAAAAAGAAAATGTAATGTTTTCAATGATTTAATCGTGAATATTTGAGATCATAGCAAATAAAATTTTTTGACCAATAATCATGAAAAGAGACACATTCACATTGTATTATAGAAGCAATGTTTTAAATATGCACTTAAATAAATAAAGGATGAATGAACCGGTCCTGGTTACAGTAACAGTTAAAATTCTGTGTATGTGGTCAGAAGTTTGAAAGTTCAAATTTGCCAGCTCCTATCAACGAGGCTTTCAGAATTTTTCACTTTTAAAACTGATGAATAAATAAATAATGTTGGAGATAACGGCAGAATATTGTTTGACAAATGTGAATTGCCCTTCGTCAGCAACAACTCGGTTTGCCTTTAAATGTAAAATGACATCGGTCTACCTACCTTAGGGTTAAACTACTCCTCCTACTTCGAGTACTTTCAAAGCAAATACGCGTCATCTATTTTGTTTATTTTTTAAATAGCCAGAATTTTTTTTCCCCTCCTCCCTTCAGTCACAAAGAAAATATAAAGCATGAATCCTGCTGTCTTCTCTTCTGAGTGACTCCTAAAATCCTGCTTTGCCGATGATGCTTTCCTCCCCCACATAATCTGTTTGATTTGATGTACTGTAGGTTTCAGGTTATAAGTGAGTGGGTGGAATAATATTGGTGTCTTCATTTTTACTCCAGTCTTTATTGGCACATGCTGGCTGAATCACACAGCGTACACATATTTTTCCTTCTTATTTCTCAAATTATATGTCTATTTTCTGTTAAAAGTTTGCTAAGGGAATTGAATAGAATGTTATGAATATTAGTTCCTCCATGGGTAGATTAATCAGTTATAGGTTATAACTTATGATATAAATGAGCCAATATACAGTAAGTGTCAGCATGCGATTCACTTGGCCAGCTAAGCTTAAAAGAATGACTAGAATTAGACTAAATTAATCTGTACTTGCACATATGATAAATTGAGCTGAAAGTAAATATATACACTTTGGTTCGACAGTGTTCATGGTCTGTGGTCAATTTCAGTGAGTCAAGTTGGTTTAATTAAGTTTCTCCAGATCCATAAACATTTCGAGGATGATAAGAAAATAAAGGTCTATGGTCCAGAATATAGGCTGAGGATGATGGGGACGTACAGTATCAAATCTATTAATGCTCTTAAAATGTTGTAGTAGATTGGTTGCAGGATTCCAGAATTCACTGCCGAACCCACTAGTGGCATTAGAGAAAACTATTTATTTATTAATTTCTTGCTAGTATGCTTATGCCCGTATAACGTGCATGTGTGTGTGATATGCCACCATGATAACAAACTGACATTTTATGGGCATGTTTGGACAAGTTTGAGCATTTCAGTCAACCCAGCCCAGTCCAGTCAGTGGGCAGTAAACGATTTCAGTCTCACCTGGTAAGAGACTACAGAATGGAATACACTGCTAGATATTGCACAATATACAGAGTATTTCATCATCTCACTTCTTGACACATCTCCTCCACAAACTTGGTACGTTTATGTGTCTGTAGTTATAACTAGTAGTGGCTAAAATGCTTGAGGATTAAAGTTTTATTTGCGACTAGCATAAATGGCTGAATATGTAGCAAAACAAAACGAAGTGGTGATCACAGAGTCTGTAAACAGGTTAGAATAAAACAGCCAGGAGTTCGGTGAACATATTGTAAGGATATATCATATCATATTGTTTTTCATGCTGATATATAGTACATAGTTTGCTCAATTAAAAAGAAATGCAATAGCAAAATAATTTTTATATTTTTTAAATGTTGTATTAATGTGGTCACCATTCTAGTTGTTGGGTTTGAGTACACCTAGTGGTCACAAAGGGAACTGCAGAAAGTGCTGTTAGAGGTCTATCAGGGGGGGTAGTAATCAAGCTGCCTCATGCTTACTTTATAAAATATGATTTTAAAAAAAGGTGAAGAAGGAGCAAGAAAAAGGAAAGCTATTGATAGGGTTGCCAGTGCCTTGGGTTTTATGAACGAGTATTTTATATATATATTATTTTTTATATATAGCTAACCTAGTACAATTCTGCAAACAAAGGCAAATACTTGCACTATGGTATGCAAAAACATTTCTATTGTAAGATATATTGCAAAGATTAGGAGAGGTAAAGAGGGATTATGCAGTGCATAATGGCCCAGCATCAGAAATGAGCGTATACTACAATGACCTTGTATACTTCCCACGCAAAGGCTGAGAGAAAGATCAGAATTGCAGAATTAATGCCCAACTTTTTGGTGCAAATATCAAGCCTTTTTAAAGATGTAGGAAAATCACCTGAAACATGGCACCCCTGGCTATAAATGTTAGTGCTGCTTTATGCATATGCTGTAAAACAGGTACAAATAAAACTTCACGAAATGATCTGCTCGACTGTACACTGTCTGTTTGATCGTATGTTTTCGACTCGCGACTGCCGTACTCTAAAAGTTCAGTAGAAATTACCTCATAGCCGAGTTATGTGTAATAGCCTCTCAACTCAATTTTGTTTGAGGCCATATCATTATTAATGCTGTACCAAAATCTATACGGCTTGCTGCTGTTGATTAAATGATTGCAAATGCAGAACCCCGTTCATAATCTGCATACTACTATACTTGACTTCACATAATTTTTATGAATTCATAAGAACAAGTCAGTGCATAAACATCTATATTAAGCAGCTTTGGGAAAGTGTCCACAGTAGGGTCATTGCTCTGACACAATTATATGTGGGAAGCGGATCAATCTATGTGCAGTAGTGAAACTAACATGGTAGTGTGTTACACTGGTATGAGTGCTTATTAATCGCTAGCACAAATATGTATGCATGGATTTGAAAATGTGTGCAGTGAACTGTGAGATTCCATTTTTCAGTGTACTGTACTGTATGTCCTAGAATCAGGGTTGCCAGATCTCTGAGACAAACCGGCTCCCTGGATAAGCAATGTAAACAAAATATCATTTGTCTCAGTAGTTCTTTCACCAAGGTTTCTTTCAACATTGTGTACAAATAAAGTATATGCTGTGTAATTTAAATTTAGTACATCATGAGGCACTGTGTTCACGTACTGGCTATTAGGTAATCAAGGTTAGAACTTTCTAGGTAAACGAAACTAAAGACGCCAAAGGTGCACAACCCAGCAACAAGAAACGTTTAGTATTGAGTGTGTTGTTGGTTCACTGTGTGGGTGTACAGGTGTATCCTATACTGTAGCTCAATGCTGTGTGTAGGACTGTTTTTTTTTTTTTGCACAGTTATTTCTATTTGTAGCTAGGAATATTTCCTTTCTGAAGAGAAAAGTGAAAGATACAGACAAACGGATTTCCACTGCAACACTTAGGCTACAATCTTTTGGGCTATAAATAGACAGGAGTCGGAGAGAACACAAATTAGGCACTTGAAACCGAAAGGGTGCAGACATCGAAAGGGAATTTGATTCAGCAAATTTATCAAGGAGAAGTGAATTTCCAGACCTTAGAAACGTAAGTCAATAGAAACGAGAAAGGTGTTAAATCTTTTTTTTTTTTTTTTTTTTTTAAGTGAACAAAAGAAACCCCCTGCTCTTATCGGAATAAGAGTAAAGGCACCTTGCCTCATAAGCCCAGGATGTGTGAATTGCTTAAATGCCTAAAAAGCCATTAATCTGGGAAGTTTTACATGTTGTCAAATATATGGCTTTCAGGACCAAAACAATTTATTATATTAATTAACATTAATCCTTAGTAACTCCATAATTCATTCTTAGTAATTGCCTGGTCAGGGTTGTGCTGGTTAGGGCTGTGAATTGGTTTATATTTAATGGAAAAGAGCTAAGAGCAATTCTTTGGAAAGTACTTTACAGTACCTCAGGCCCCCTTAGTACCAACAAGGTGGATCCGTATGGCGAGATGAGCACCAGTATGATGGTGATGCGCTCAAAACCTGGCAGCTGAGTATATGACTGAGAGGAAGGGGAAAACAAACACAGATCAATACTTGGCTCTACTGTAGCTTTCCTTATAGGAATCATGCCACATTTTGGGCATCATGAGTAGGAAACTGTGTAAAACTATTCAGGGGGCATAGACAGTGGTTCTGTGAAGAATTCAATTCTGCAGCAGGCCAAGAGAGTTACTGGCTTCATGATTGATGCACTTGTACCACAAGTCAAAGAGAGGCTAGGCTTGCTGAGCCATGTGATGGATATACCAATATATTGTGTCTACACCAGTGGTGGTCAGCAGTGGTGTGCTCACCCTTTTACAGAATGATAAATGTTACACCTGGTGGCCATTTCATGATGCATTCAATACCCAGTTGTTTCGGGAGGGTTTTCGAACAAGGGACTGAGCTTACCTACTGGACAGATGAAATTGTTCAACCACTTTAAAATTACTTTGTTCATAGGTAGTCAAGATCTGAGGCTTGCTTGAGGGGGCGGTGGGGGGGCGGTGGGGGGGGGGGGGGGGAGTACTTTTCAGGTTTTTTTTTTTTTTTTTTAGTGGGGGGTTGGCAGGTTATGAAACAACAGCAACTAGGTTTTTATTGCTTAAAATAAAAAAAGGAGTAATAAATACAGAATGGTTTGTGAGGTGGCCTTTTTCCTTCATGTTCTAATGTCAAACTTTTTTATTGATACGTTTTTTTTTTTTTTTTTTTTAAGAAAAACCCATATTCCATCAATCACCTTTTTTTTTCTTCCAAAATGCCATTATCGGGTATCAAGCAGACAGATTGTCTGACACCGCCGTGATTCACTCAAACACATCTACACACAACAACCTGGTTGCCTAAGAGCTAAAATCAAAATCCATAATCCCATGTAGAGATGAGAAAGAACAAAACAAAACATGATAAATGTGCTCCAAGAATAAAGCATTTCAGGAAACCTGAAGCAGTCTGCTGCTGGTTTTGTTGAACAAAATATTGTCCAAGTAAAGAATGATGTTCAGTATGAGTAAAATTTGTAACGGGAGATGGGATATTCAACACTAAAAAGAGAAGCCTGGCAATATTTTCAGCCAATGAGATGCAAAATAATTTATGCGTGTCTGAAGGAAGAGCCAAAAAGTGCCTGAAATATTTGTCAGTATTCAGACACAATTGCACATAATCTAATGGGCCAAACTGAACAATCAATCAAAATCTGTTTCTTTTTAACATAATGAAATTACAGCTCTAGAATTGGCATTCTTTACAAAAAATGGGCAAGCTATTGGATACATGGCACATTTTATTAAGATCTTGTTTAAAACCCAAATTAGACACTTTAGAAGGGTTTATTCACTTTATTTCTAATGATTGCTATTTGAGATCCAGGGACTGCAGTGGTCATACTGTAGCATATCATTTTCATACTTATCAAGTCAATCATTTAAACCTTGGGCTTTGTTGAAAACGGTGGTGGGATCATCTTGAAAGAGACCACTCGTATCAGGATAGAAACGATTCGTTATTGGAGAAATCAGTCGGAATAAATTTGTATTGATTCGCTGTGACTTGTACCTCTAAGGGGAGAAGTGTATAAAAATAGTGCAGGTAAAATGCTACAGTACAGCATAACGGAGCCAATATTTTGTCATGTATCTGTATGAGATCATATGGATCTGCTAATAAACAGTACATCAAAAAATCAAGAAACTTTTACATTATTTTTGAAAACAGATCTGTTACAACTACCAGTTAATTGGTTTATTTCTAATTAAAACATCATGTATATAATATAAACAAACATCAATCAGACATGGAAAGATAAAACCATGGTATGATTATCTCATTGCAGTGGTGTTTGTCAGTTGGGGAAAGTAAAAATCAGATCTCGAAGCTGATCTGTTAGAAGAAAAAATGGGCAAGCCTAAGGGTCTGAGTGAGTTTGACAATGGTTAAATTGTGATGGCGAGATAACTAGGTCAGAGAATCTCCAACACAGCAGGTCTTGTTGGGTGTCCCCGCAGTGGTTAATACCTACCAAAAATGATCTGAGAAAGGCAAACTAGTGAACCCATGACTGGGTCATGGGCGGCCAAAGTTTATTGATGTGCATTGGGAGAAAAGGCTAGCTCATATGGCCTGACTCCACAGGAGAGAGCTACTGCAGCACAAATTGCTGGGGCTGCGTATCAGTCAGAGTGCCCATACTAACTCCTGTCTACCTTTGAAAGCACCTACAATGGGCACGTGGACAGCAGAACTCTACCTTTTGAGCAATGGAAAAAAGAGTCCCAGGCTAATAAATCACAGTTTATTTTACATCATGTGGATGGCCGGGTGCATGATTGTTCTGGGAAAGAGATGGTATCAAAATGCATTATGGGAAGAAGCCAAGCTGGTGGAGGAAGTTTGATGCTCTGAGTGATGCTTTGCTGGGAAACCTTGGGTCCACTTGGATGTTACTACCTTAATGGCAGTAAGCTTTTTTTGTTTTTAAAGCAATGCTGACTAGGGCTCCAAATTTCAATCCAACTTCAACCCAATCAAGCATCTGTGGGATGCACTAGATGAACAAGTCAGATCTACAGTATAGAGGACACCTGGCAATTAAGGATCTTCGTAAATTGTTGCCAGATAAATCAGCACACATCCGAGGTCCTTGCCTCAAACTTGAACTCGACACTTCGAACTTTTTAAAGATCACCTTAGCCTGGACTGTTTACAAAAGTTACTGATTGGAGGGTCGGCGGTTCGAGACCCAGCACCTCCAGGTTGATGCTGGTGGTCCCTTGAGCAAGGCTTTTAACCCTGTCTGCTCCAGGGGCGCGATATAATCCCTGACTCTGCGCTCTGACCCCAGTCTACTAACAAGAAGCTGGGATATGTGAAGAATAAAGAATTTCACTGTGCAGTATTGTACAGTATATGTGATGAATAAAGCCTGAACGTATAAATAGAAACTGAGCTTCATCAGACCAGACTATGGTCTTCCAGTCTTTAACTGTACATTTTGTATGCCACCTGATATAGTCTTCTGCTGTTCTACGTACCTTATCTGCTTCTAGGATCGACATTTTGCACATTTTGAGGTGCTTTTCTCTTCACCACAACTGCATAGAGTGGTTATCAGAGTTAGTTTAGCCTTTTTGTCAGCTCAAACCAGACTGGGTATTCTCTGTTGACTTCTCTCATCATCAAGGCATGTCCCTCTGCAGGACAGTCTCTCATTAGATGCCAGATTTTTCTTCATTTCGCTATTCTTAGTAAGCTTTAGAGACTATTGTGCATAAAAAACAAACAAAATAAACAAATCCATGGAGATCAGCAGTTATAGAAATACTGTAACCAGGCCATCTGGCACCAGCAATCATGCCACACTCAAAATAACAGATCACATTTTTTGTCCTTATTATAATGGTTTATGGGAACATTATAAACTTATTGCAGGTTATCATGTTGATGATGTGACGCTATACGCAAACCCCAATGTCCCCTGTTTTTTTTTTTTTTTTTGCTTTTACCCCTGTTTTGCTGCTAAGAATTGGCAAGAACTCTTCAAATTAAATTTTAGCAAAGGAAAAAGGCTATGAAAAATTGGAAAAAGTCCTCCTCACACCTGCAATATCAAAAACTTGCCAATATCATATGAGATTTTGATTACGGTGTGTACCAAAGCTTCAAAGCAGCTGAGTGTAAAAGTATCAGTTCAGAGTGCATTAGTTGTAAGTATACAGCATACTCCAGTCCATTTCAAACACTCCTTCTGAAAATGACACAAAATCATGTTTGTAAGTAACATCCTACTTACTGAGTGATAATTCCTGAAAGTAAGTCTGGATGCTGTTAAAGGTGGTCATTGAAAGTGGACATTTTCCTAACATCTCTTAAGCTTAAGCTCTTAATAGCTGGGTTCATATTTATTTCAAAATTTTATTCGTTTGCTTGTTAATTCATCCATGGTCATAATCAATGAACATAATCTAATAATAAACAAGATTTTCTTTTTAGTTATTGTGTCAAATTGAATGGAACGTTTAAAGAAAACTTAAGCTGAAGGTTGAACCAGAGGAAATACGGCTGCGTTAAGGAAAGAAAATGTAGAGAATATTGAATATGATGTAAGGTACAGTAGTCACTTCAGATATTTGCAAAATAGATTATATATATATATATATATATATATTTTTTTTTTCTACCTTGTTACTATGAGTGACTTTAAGAGTACTTTTGCTGTAAATTACAATGAGCTGTTTAGTGTTAAGACATTTTACTGATGGTTGCTGAACCTTGCAGCATCCTTATCTGCTCATCCATGCTTCACAATTACCCCTGTTGATGTGCTTATTCATTCATCTATTCATTTTCAGGATCAATATTATTTATAGAGCGCTTGCATTTTTCAGTTCTGTACACCTACTGTATAATTATGAAGTGTGACTAGTGCAACACAATGCCATAGTCTGTATTTGTTTTGTGCTGATCTAAACAGCAGTATTCAGCAGTATATATTCAGACGTAAACCTGAAGTAGGTACAGGCAAAATGTGTATGTTCTAGGTAAGCTCATTAATTGGCATTAATTGTGGATATTTGCTCATATGTTAGGACCTACCTGCAGTATTTTTCATTAAAATGTATATTTCCCAACATGTAAAGAAAATTGCAGCTTTATTTAAACCACCGCAACCCTGACTAGGTCGTTACTAAGGATAAATTATGCTTATAAATACATCCCATATACTGTTCACATCAATACTTGTGAAAATGTTTCTTCATAAGCATTATATCTAACTGCTCACTGGCATCTGCAAGCTACATGATCACTCATCCACTTTGTTGCAACTTTGTTGTTGTGTCTGCAGTACCTCGTTGCCAACTTTTCCTCACGCCATGTAAAACTTTCTGGCAAGCTTTATTTAATACAAAATTATAATAATAAAAAAAAAACAATAATAATAATAATGTAAAAATAATTGTTTCCTATACACAGTGGATTTTTTTGTTTTAGGGAAATTTTATGTATAATTTCAATAATGCATAGACATTTACTTATATTCCTATTAAGAAGTGCACATTTCATCCATTTAGCTTTTCTTCATGTTTTGGTTTTGTTTAAAGAACCATTAGCATCTCCCCGACCTTTGTTATACATACTGTAACTCCAAATATCTTGAAGCAGTCATTACAATCACAGTAGCTGTTGTAGACCAGTGTTTTCCAAATGGTGAACCACAGCCCCCTGTTGGGCTCTGGAGATATTGCAGGTGGGCTGGGATAAGTCATTTACGATCACTGTTTTTTTCCTCAAATTTTGCAAATATTTAAAATATTTGGAGTAATTGATCACAATTGTGATGAAATTTTGCATGGGCTCCAAATGATTCTACAATACATGCTTATTTTGAAATCCTAAAATTATGTTATCTATTGATTAGCTCTTATCAAATTGCTTTTATGAGACTGCATAACAAAATAAGTACCTTTGATTTATTTGCCTGAAGTGATTTTAAAGGGCACGGTTTCTCTTCTTCTTCTTCTTCTTCTTCTTCTTCTTCTTTATTATTTTACTTCTTTTACTTTTACACCATTTTTTTAACCTACTGTTAGCTCTCAGATAGATATTCCTTTCCAAGGGAATTAAGGCTTTCCTTTTCTGTCTTTGTTCCATTTGGCTGGAGATTAAAGGTCAGCGGATGCAGTAGCACTTAACCATGCTCCCTAAAGAAGGAGGTCAGTGTATCAAGCAGGGCTTTCTTCAAATGAACATGTCTGACCTTTCACCCGAGAGCCATAGAGGCAGTCATTACTTCAGAGGACCCGTATTTGAACTCCCTCATGTTGCATCCTTGTAATTTACCTGAGAAGTGTCAGCGATGAGACTGCATCCCAAGAGTCGAACTGAAAGTAGACCTGCGTACTTCGACAAGTAACACATGCACACATGCTCAGGTTGTATTATAATTGCAATGGAATTGAGTTGTTTTTCCATGGGGGGAAAATACAGGAATACAGTTTATTGCTTATGAATTAGGGATCTAATGTCTTATTCAGAATGAACAGATAATGTGGTTTAGACAAATACAGATACCAGGAGTTCTTCTACCAGGAGAAACTAGTGATAGAAACTAATGCGTGCATAGGAATCCCACAAGATGCAACAAAAATTTTCAACGGGTGGGATGCTGCTTACTCGGAGGACAAAGACAGACCCCATTAATGAACAGAAAAATGTTACAGATTTTTTATATGATGAATATAAAATAAAAAAATTAATATTTTCTTAACTATGAAAAAAAAATTAGGTTGAGTAACTGTCAGAGCCCATTTACAATGATAACAAAAAAAGTGTTTGTTGTATTAAAGGTCATTCTGTTTGTGTATCTTTTCCAGGTTGTCTGGCTTCATGTTGCCGTCGCCAATAGTAAGTTCGGGGTCCATACTGGCACTATGGTTTACTACAGATTTTGCTGTGAGTGCTCAAGGATTTAAAGCAATATATGAAGGTAAGAGACCGTGGATGACTATGCACTCTTTATGTAATTTTTTTATTTTATTTTGCATTTAAGGGTCAGAAGAGTACCTAACTTTTGTTATTTAAAACTTGCTCCTTTTTTTTAATGGTATTTACAAAGAAGTTCAAACTCTCAGTCCTTTTTAAGTCTAAAGTGTAGATGCTGAGTACATAACAGGGAAAGCTGGTGTATATTTAGTCTAACTTTTAAATGTCAAAAGATACCAATATAAGGTTCTATCTTTGGCATCAAATTATTTATTTTATTCTGGACCTTTTTTGCGACAGCATCACTAGTGGTCAGTAGAAGCAAAAACACAGAATGGAATGACAATGCGAGACTGGAGCTGATTTCTTTTTTTCTTTTTTGATATTGGCATGTCACATCACATCACACACAGACACCTATGTGCCTTTAAGTTGGCAATATTGTTCCCGGTAACGCCGAAACCTTTTGATATATTCTCATTATGATTAACATTTTTAGCCCGCCATCTAATAACACTGCTTTAGAGCGACTTTGTTTTTAATATTAGACAGGAATCCATCCAGTGACATTCTTAACTAATCCTTATAAACTGAATTACTCTGGCGATGCCAGTATCCCATAAAGCATTACTATGCATGATAAATAAACGTGTTTTCCGGCATTGAAAGATGGCGTAATGGTGCGCCTGCGTTCTGAAAGGACTTTAAAAAGAAAATCAGGCTTTAAAAGTGCGCACTAATTCGCTCACAGGTATGTCTCCGTGAAACTAGATTAATACTCCATGCACATGCATCAATGAGCTTTTCCAATTAGTTGTCGGATTAACGGCAGTATCCCAGTTTTACCTGGATCTTATTCAATTCCTGCTCTGCTCCCCTGAGCTATGTGGACTAATTTCACTAGAAAGATGAGGGCACAGATATGATCTCTATCATTGGTCTCATTCACCCTAATGTTAACACATGAAATGCAGTTAATAAGATCCCCACTTGTATTGTTCTTATCATCTCATTTGTCTTTTTTTTCCCCCTCACTCGTGCACTTAGTCAGGGATGCTAAATTAAGGCTGGATTTGTATCCGTTATTACAACCAAACTACAACTGTGAAAGCAACAGCTCAATTTTTTTTTTTTTTTTAAATAAAGTTGAAATATCACCAGAGCTTCACCCACGGGCTTATCTTTGAATATTCTCAGGCATTTCTACATACCGAGCTCGGTACGCTCAACCATATGACTCATCAGATTTCGGCCTTTTGAATGATGCACATTCATGTCACTTCTTTGCTAGAGAGGCCTATTTTCATGCTTTATTCCTCCCCATAATCTCCTTCAGAATATGGATTACTGCCATCATAATTCAACTTCCTTTTGGCAACGGCCTCATTGCTGTTAACTTATGAGTCGCTCTGGAAGCCTTTGCACATCGAAAAGTCACATCTCTCTCATTTGGCATCATGTATTGTTGGGTGCGAGCAAAAGCGCCCGAATACTCGGTCTATTTTTACGGCCATATGGCAGTTGTTGAAGCACCGCTGTGGAATGCAGATGTTCTGACAATGTGTGCTTTGTGCATGCTGCGAGACAAAGCTCTGTCTCCTGCATGAGGTATTATTCCTGCATCGCACTCGATGCTGCCACATGATCTCATTACACACCTAAGCATCGTGATGTAATTACACCCTGTGCGTCCGCCGTCCCGCGTCCTTCGTTTTGGAAACAATGCACGCGCACTCCTGCTTTGCGATGCATGTCACAAACTCTGTGATGACCGTGCGGGTTTTACCTTAGCGGAGTCCACGCTCTGACAATTGAGATGTTATGAAATTGGCTCAAGGTTCTTTCCGCTGGGTTGTTTTTATGTGCATTAGCCAAAGCCCATTGAAGTCAGTGCTGCATAACATTTTCAGTGACTGCGTGACCTTTCTCTGTTATGCATTAGGAGCCTCTTGCACAGCTACAACCCAATCCATCAGGTTAATGGGATTTTATAATGGCGTTCCCTCTGGTGGCCAGAACGGACACTGTTTAACACAGTATAGTTTTTTTTTTTTTTTTTTTTTGTCCCGCTCATTCCCTTAGAGCGAAACACATTGTAATAGCTGTGGACTTGAGCATTAGTGGGCTATCCATTAGGAAAATAATGACAGACATATCAGCTAAATTTGGTGGAACCTCGGATTGCGAGTAACATGGTTTACGAGTGTTCCGCAATTAAGATTTTAATACATTTTTAATTGGAAACCGAGCAAGTATTACTATACGAGTGTCGAGTATCATGTATCACGCATGTGAGTCTTATTTTGACACCGAGCGGCAAGTGATCACAACTGAGCCAATGATTTTTCTCTCTCTTGCTCGTCTCTTACTGGTATAATCAACGTCTCATATGTGTGCACACGCGTAATTTGACACCGACACACACACACTCTCTCGCCTGTGCGTGCGCGTAATTTGACACCGACACACACTCTCGCGGCTTCACACAAGCAGACACACTTTCTTGACACAGAAAACTCGGCTCTGTCACCATTCTTTTCAAAGGTAAGGTGCTGGTTAATTGTTTATTTATTTATTTATTTTTACCTTACAGCAGTGATTTCGTTAGTATGCGCTAACGCGAGTGTCATTAGACAGATTTCTTTTTTTCCCGTTAAAACTGTTTTTCCGTTGTGTGTGTGTTTGTTGTGAAACTTAAAAAGCGAGGTGTAGGGAAAAAAGGAGGAGTTTTACTGTGTAAGACGAGGCGAGGGAAGGGGCTAATTCCACACACACACAAATACAGGCGCCTGCGCGCACAAATGGAAACACTTATCTGTTGGGATTTATTTTTATTATTTTTAAAGTGCAGGTTAATTTGTTTTATTTTTACTTTATATATTGCAATTATATTTTATGTATTTCTTTTTTTGGGCTGTGGAATGAATAATTTGAGTTTTCATTATTTCTTATGGGAAAATTAGATTTGGTTTACGAGTGTTTT
>JAAGKR010006220.1:0-44688 GCA_011419295.1 Clarias macrocephalus | reverse complement strand
CAAGGAGAGCAGATTTAAACGGTGCTACGTCCTGAACATCAAAAGAACCAGTCATTCACATGTCAGTGATAGAGAGAGCCGGAGACAGACAGGAGAGAGGAAATACATTTACATTCTCCTGATTAAACAAAAGGGTTCTAGCAGACAAGAGCCATTTGGATGTATATTCGTCTGGGTACAGGATATAGAAGGTGTTACCACAGAAGGCGTAAGGAAGCACAGTGAGGGGGCTGTTTCTTAGGGCACAGGAGCTGAACTGATTAGATTAAAATGTCTTACAATATTATAAAACCTTACAGCGTCCAAGAAAGTACACCAGTGCAGAGCTTGCTCGGGAATGGCAGCAGGCAGGTGCACCGTGCCATAAGGCAAAAGTGATAACCAAGTGGCTCGAGGACCAAAACGTTGAAATTTTGGGTCCATGGCCTGGAAACTCCCCAGATCTTAATCCCATTGAGAACTTGTGGTCATTAAGAACTTATGGTCGCTAATTCTGAAAAACTCCAAGAAGTGATTATGAAAGAATGGGTTGCTATCAGTCAGGATTTGGCCCAGAAGTTGATTGAGAGCAGCCCAGTCGAATTGCAGAGGTCCTGAAAAAGAAGCCCAACACTGCAAATACTGACTCTTTGCATAAATGTCATGTAATTGTCGATAAAAGCCTTTGAAACGTATGAAGTGCTTGTAATTATATTTCAGTACATCACAGAAACAACTGAAAGATCTAAAAGCAGTTTAGCAGCAAACTTTGTGAAAACTAATATTTGTGTCATTCTTAAAACTTTTGGCCACGACTGTACAGAAGTGTGACAAGCAGTTTTCTAGTTGTCGCCGCACCTCACGGCGACGATATGCTGTTGCTGGCTTTTACCACCGAGTGGCGCTATATAACTATAGACCGACGCGTCAGACCCTAGTTCATTCTCTCCTTTAGAGTTGCACATAGTAGCAGATAAAATCAAGTGTAACATTGTACTTAAACGAATTCATAATCATAGTACTAAAATTACAGTACAAATGTAGAATTGAATTTTATTAGTATCGAATTTAAGCAAAGTAAATGTTAACACAGTGAGCCTTTAAATTTTATCATGTGTAATTAGAAAGCCTACGCGTGTACACTGTAAACCCTAATGCTCAAAGTAATTAAACACATTGAGTACTGTTAACCCAACTAATTGAATGAGTAATAATTTTGAGTATGTAAGTAACAATAACTTAAGTAAAACTTCCACCAGTGCAAGATCTATACAGCACTTGTGGTGCAGTGGTAAGTGTTTTGCCTGCCATGTGGAAAGCCCGGGTTCGATTCCCGTGCTGGATGGTTTGCAACAATTTTTTTTTTATTTGCATAATTTCAACAAACTCAAATTTATAGTTCTGTTTACTTAAAATTGGAATCATCATTCATTAAAAAATTTTATGTAACTCAAATATTTAGAGTTTTGCCAACTTAATCGGGTTTACAGTGTAGGGTTTTGGGTCATCTTAAATTTTGTGTTCTTTAAATTCGTAGTCGATAATACCGAAATAAATTAAACTAAATGACTATAAAATTAAAACATTGTCAGGACGTGCTACTGCGTAAGCAGATGTCGTTGTCATTCAGCCCCGCTTGTGTTTTTGTGCTATTATGAGAATTAAATGCAGTACAATGTTACGTTCTTTAATAAATAATGACCCTCGTTGCGCTGTAACGCCGCTGGCAAAACCTTATAAAATACAACCACAGTACTAAAATTATAGTAATACATATAGCCGTTACGTATTCGCATCAAATTTAAGCAAAGTAAATGTATACTTGTGTCACGGCGTGCGCCTGTGATGGGCGTGCGCCCAAATCGATATCGCTCCTCACTCACTCCGAAGCTCACTAGGTAGGTGGCCTAGGCACACACTGCAGGTGTGCGAAGAAGCGGGGCCACCTAACTAGGCACAACTGGTGACCTATTGGCACTGATCCCGAGCTTCTCTCCGCACTATGAAACACAGCGGGGAGTGTAGCTCAGGGTCTGTGGGGGAAACTGGACTTTAAAAAGCAGCGTGCGGTGGAGTTTACTAAGGAGCGTGGCACGCGAGCGGGGTGATGTGACGCGCCCCAGAGACTTTAAAAAGGGGAATTCCGCCCTTTGATCTCCGCGAGAGGACAGCATGTGAACAAGCCTTTATAAAGACTCCACTTTTGACGGAGTTGCACTCACAATGACGAAAAACCCTTATGATTTTTTAAATAATGAAAGTCAACACGGTGCGCTAACTTCGGCGTGTCAGAAAATGAACCGAAACTCCGTGTATACTTGCCTCACAGACATGAAAAATATATACTTAAGAATGTCTGCTTTTATGTAAATAATAAATTTGTACATTTTATGTATGTAGTGGTCTGCTTTCTGTGTGTTTTGGTGTGTGTGTGTGTGTGAGAGAGAGAGGTGACCTATTGACCCCTGAGAGGTGAATCATATGCGCAGGCTGCATTGATGGCCCTTTTCCTCCTTCTCCGTTTCGCGAACTTTGCATATATCGCTGAGCTACCATCAAGCACATTTCGCCTTCGTCCATCTTGGCGAGTGTGTAGTGCAAGAACCTCCGTTTAAGTATGCGCAATGTTTCAAACGGTATGGCACGTATAAACACTTGAATCGGATATGGGTCATAGTTGAAAGAACGTGTAAACAGACGGTCAGAAAAATCAGATATAGGCAACAAATCAGAATTGGGCATCGAGACCTGCAGTGTAAATGGGGCTTTAGACATTCCCCTCTTCACATATCTGTATATATAAATGTAAAGCCAATTGCATGAAAAAAAAGGGATAGGCTCCTATAGCACAAAGAGGGAGGATTTGGAAAGGTTCACTACACTGGGAAAAATATTTTATAAAATGGAGAAAGAGGACAAAATGTGTTGAAGGGCAACAGGACTAAAAAATATCATTTAAGCTGAAAGGTAGTTGGGGGAGCTCAAGACCAGAAGGTGGCAGTAATGCACCATAGTGGATGCTGGTAAACAATGAGAAGGCAAGATACCGCACAAAGCAGAAAGATTTCAAGAAACAAAGCAAGACAAGACAAAATCAAGGAAGGCAACATTAGATGTTTTTTTTTAAGAAAGGCTGAACTGGGGAAAAAAAAAAACAGCTTTAAGAGGGCGGGAAGATGACGGCGAATGAGACCTCCAGCTTAATTTATCTAACAGAGAAATCTAAATGAAAAGGCAGTTTTTGTTCAATAATATAACTAAAGTCAAATACAAAGGGTAAAAGTAAAAAATATATAACTTTAAATTTTGACTGAATGACTGTTCCCAATGTGACCACAACAGGAAAAGCAGAAAGAAAATTACTCAACTTTTGCTTTTTATCATTATACATCGGAGAAATACACGGACACTTCCAAGCATATATCAGAATAGATTATGTATAATCACGTGGCTGTAGCTGTGGGTTAAACTGAAAAGAAGTGCAGTTCTGTCATTCCACTGTGCATTAGCTGTGAGCCAAGACGTGAGGTCACAGCACTACAACCAATCACTACTGCAAGGAGGTGGGATCATTGGGTCTTTCCAGGTTTTTTCAATACGCATCTTATTCATACTGAGGTTGTCCTTCTGATAATAAAGCAATCAAAAACCATAACATATTTAGGTCATCCATAGTTTTCTTTTTCGTTCCACACTAAAGTACTGAGGTGTCCTACAAATAATTTCAAAAGCAAATTAAACTCTTCAATCTTCTCAAATGTATCTACAATTTCATAATATGAGGTGTTAAAAAAAAAAGTTTTTGATATGATGGCAGCACAAGGCTGCACGCACAGTCACATGGAGCACTGAAATGAATAAGTCAGTGTGCCAGAAGACATCATCCTGGAGCTGTGCAACTGGTGCAACTCTGACCATGTGCGTTGCCACATCTGCCATTTCATTATGTTAGAACAAAAAGCATCTGCCATTGGACAACTTGGAGATCAATCAAAAACATTGCTGCCATTGTCATGAACATTCCAGGCATCCCTCACCTGTGATTTGAACATGTGCCATATTCCTGCCAAGTTCGTCCCCAGGCTGCTGACCCAGGAGCAGAAGGAACATCACATCGAAGTCTGCCAAGAAGTCAGCGTGCCATGGACGATCCATCCTGTCAAGGATCATTAATGGTGATGAAACTTGGGTGTATGAGCACGACCCTGAGACGAAGCAAAAGTCTTCACAGTGGTAGAACGGTGAGGCTATCTGCAGCTCGACCAAATGCACATACTGTAGCTCGACATTTGGGCCTTGTGCTTCGTCCTCAGAGTGTCTGAGTGAGGACATTATGAAAGCCACCAAATCTGTGGCATGTGAATCTCCGAACGTTTTGATACCCCCTCGTATAAAATTATAGCAAAACAAATATAAAATTTTATCTATATTTCTAGACATAGATTATAACATTTTAAGCATTAGACATTTTGCTCATTTTAAGCATTTCTTCTAAAAACAAATATGCTAAATTATCTTCCAATAGAACAAGACATTTATGCTTAAAGGTTAGCATGTCAACAAAAAAATGGTTTATTCTTTATTTATTATTTCTTATACTGAGGTTTTTAGATTATTTTGACTGGATGCAAGATGTTTTTCCTGGCTGTTATTTTGTGCAGTGTGCGAAATGACATTATAAAGTACAAATCATTTCATTTTTAAAAATATTATACTTGACAAACATGCTAAACTGGATGTCATAGCAACGTATTATACTTTTGTCCACAACTTAAACAGGCTTTTATTATTATTATTATTATTATTATTATTATTTGTAAATTACAGCCATATCGTCTAGGTTATTTAAGAAAACTTTTTTGTTGTTGTTGACTTTTTCCATTGCTGGAATACTTTGTGCTAATTAACATTAGCAACACTGAACAAGTACTTATTTCTGAGTTTGTTGTCTCACAAGTGATTATTCCTCTTAAATAAGTCTCACGCATAGTAGTTTATTTATTAATAAATTTTTTACACGAATGACATGAAGTTAGTTTTTGTTGAAACATTTCTTACCTTTTTATGTGTTAAAGTCTAATAGCACAGCGAAGCTTCAGAATCTTCTAGAATTTTCGGCTTGTTTCTGTACTCAGAGCGCACCTGCACCGACTCATCAGTAGTTAACCGATTGAAGCTGAGCACAGAGAGAAAACGAAAACATTTGAGACCCAGGGCAGGAGTTGGAAAATGTTGTTGATAGAAATCTTTTTATGAAGATTTTTTTTTTATTCTGTCTTTAAGCAGAACAACTACTCAGTGTTATTTCTTATTTAATTATTTATTAACTATTTGGGGAAACTATTTGGATTGGATGTGATTAATTATGGAGTCCCACTGGTAACATTGGTGGAAAACAAAATGTTCCGTTGGCCAGCAACTTACTAAAGCGTGGAAACAAGCAACTTATAATGCATGGCCACAACTTTATAACCTCATAGCATTTATCCTTCTGTAAACGACAGACAATTTTAAATTGACTTTGTTTATTAGTATCCATCTGTTAGTATAAATGGATGATTACCTTCATTTACTCACTGACCCACAGCATAACTCCAAAACAGCAACATCATCCTGTCACATCTGGGACTTTAATTATTTCATGAACTCATACCCACACCTTAATAAATCGTAGGTCCAACATACTATTTTGTTCCCATGCCTGACTAAGTCATGGCTACAGCATACTATCTGTATGATAGATGAAAGTTTTGAAAAAGAAAATTTATAGTTTTTTTTTTTTTTGGTTTTTGCTAGCTATAAGCCATAATTATCAAAATTAAAAGGAAATACACATTTGAAATATATCAGTCTGTGTGTAAGGAATCTTTATATGAGTTTCACTTTTTGTATTGAATTATGGAAAAATAAATAAACTTTTTGCTGATATTCTAATTTATTTATGTCCACAACATACTATCTCGTTCCCATGCCTTAGTAAGTCTTGGCTACAATGTACTATATTGTTTTCACACCATAGTAAGTCATGGCCACAACATACTATCTCGCTTCCCTCCTTAGTATATCTTGGCCACAACATACTATCTTTTTCCCAAGCCTTAATAAGTCATGGCCACACAATATTGTTCCCCCAGAAAGAAAGAGAGAAAGAAATAATTGACAAAAGGATTACTAAATCATGGCCACAGGATACTATTTAATTCCTAAACCTTATATTTACAGAATATTTTCCCCCAATGTCACAAGAGGGGCTACATAATTAAGAAAGAAAGACTTTGAGTCATGGCCTCAACATACTATCTTATTCCCACACCTTAGTAAGTTGTGACCCAACATACAGTACTATATCGTTTCCACACTTAGTAAATCGTGGCCACAGAATATTTTCCCCCTTATGTCACAAGAGTAATGAAGAAACAAAGAGAGTAATCCTTTAACCAGTGGTTTTAGTCACTTCTATACGTGTTTCAAACCGTTTTTTTTTTCATGAGACATTTTTCACTTCCGTGCCTTTCCCTAGCTTTCCTCCACACATCCATCACACTGCCAGTAGGTGGCAGTAATAAGCCCTGTTGTTTTCCCTCTTCCCTGAAACTCGACGAAGAAGGACAGATGCAAACTCAACCGCGAAAACGTGCTGTGGGTGAAATAATAAAGTGCTCAGGATGAGATTATAGAGAGTGTATAACAGCTCTGTATGTGTGTACAGGAGTCAGGGTCGCACCATGGCTGCTTCCCGGCGCTTTAGGCAGCACTGACAGAGCAGAGTTTTCTCTCTGAAGCGCTCAGATACGGTACTGTTACGGTAAGTCTGAATAAATAACGTTTCTGAGCACTGCGGGTGGATTTGATTTATATTTCGGCTTGTTTAGCCGTTAATAATCGAAAATCAATATAAACAATGTTGCAAAATACTAGTGTTCGTTTTGTTCTGAGCAGGAACAGTAGTATGATGTGATAGAGGAGTGAAGCATGTAGCTCGCAACGCTAATGCTGGCTAACTGTGCTAAAGTCTTGTTTACAGCATTATACCCCCTCCCCTAAAAGTGTAAATCACACATTAATCACATATAAACCCGGTAAACAACCACTCCTGATGATATGAGAGTCAGGACTTCAGCAGTGAGGATAGAGAACACTACAGGGTATATGCTGTTAGCTGTTACAGGAAATTATCCACAACAGAAGAATTAGCACTGTGGATTATTTTCCTTATAACAGAATGTCTCAAAGTGTTTTATTTATTCTCTACTACCAGCTAAAGGTTTGATTACATTTTGATTACTCACCAGACTTGTTTTTTAATCCTTGTATAACTTTAGTTAAACAGGTTTCCGTTCACACTTACTGAAACAGATTACTAAACCAGAATCCCTTCCTTAAAAAAATTAATTTATAAAGACTGCAAGAAAAAAAGTGGTCTAAATTTGTCCCACCCCCCCCAAAAAAATCTGACTCCGATCCTGGATCCCCCTATAGAAAACGTACAGACTATTACTCTCAAATATTTTTTTGTATAATATGTGTGTGTTCTGGTTGGTTTTAATGGTGTATTGCAGGGTTGCAGCCTCCTTGATATGAGCATGACATCAAAAAAGGTTTCTGCAGCTTTGCTTAAAGGTACTGCCTTTCTATAGACAGATTATTGCTATATGAGAGGAATTGGTTGTGAATAGTCTCGTTTTAGCTTGTTTAAGATTTCATTTCTTGTTCTCTTCCATCATCCAGATGTTGTGGCGTACGTGGATGTGTGGTCCGCGAGTAAGACAGAGAATTACTCCGATCCCTTTATTCAACAACTTCGCGATATGGGAGCTCAAGTGAGGGAACTTGCTGAATGTTTTTGCTCACATGCCTTTATAGTTTTTAAATCGTTAATTGATGTTTTTATTATTGCACAATTCCAGGTGTGTAAAACCTTCAACAAACAAGTAACACATGTAGTGTTTAAACACGGCCATCAAGCCACCTGGAACAAAGCGAAGAAAATGGGTGTGAAGATGGTGTCTGTCCACTGGGTGGCCAGGTAAGCCTAAAAAACCACAAGCTGTCCTGTGTACTGACTTTCAGAAACATGGACTAGAGAGGATCTTTCGGTGTTCCAATTTTAAGGCAGATAAACAGTGAACTCATGTTTAATTTAAATATTTGGTTTTATTAAGCAGTTTAATTAATAGTAGTTAATATCTTGAATAAACACAGCTTTCACATATTAAGGCAGGGTTGAGAGTTGCATGCAAGCGGTGATGTACATACAGATTTATAGGACGTGTAATACTATAAATAAATAAAGCAGTTGGTTAGTGTCACAAGAATGGTTTTACTTTGCTAAATCTTGAATTGTATTTCAATCAGGTGTTATACGCAGTAGGTTTGTTTACACAGACTATAATATTCTAATAATAATGGGAATAATAGCCCAATCCAAATATAAGTGCATCATGTAAACACCTCAGACGACGTGGTCTGACCCGATCGGAATTCTTTTTCAATTGGAATAAGAGACGTGGAAACATTCCACATCGACAAACTGTGAGCAAGGGGAACTGATTTTCTTGGGATTTGTCAGAAGAGATGGAAGGCCTAACTTAACCCCAACGTTTAGATTTAAAAAATAATTAAAAAGCTACTTCATCACTTACTTCTGTTATTGATCCTCTGCAGACTACCATGAGGTTGAGGTATATTTTGCGGCCTAAAAATAACATAAAGATCACCTGATGATTTGTCTGATTTGTTTTTAATAACACGATTAATGTTACCTCAGACGGTGTAGAAATACATGATTCCCGTTGGATTTGGGGGCGTTTACAAGTGTTGGCTCATTCAGTGCTTCTATTGCAAAATAAACGATGCTAAGGAATATGTTGTGCTTTATTCTGTATAAACTGTATGTACTGACATTTCAAGCTTTCTAATTAATAGCTACATAATTGTTCCAGGGTTAAATCCCAAAATATCTTTAAAAAATGGAAAAATAGATCACTGTGTGTATGCAGTTCCTTCTTCCACACCCCAAGTAGTGCTTGGGATTAGGGGTTCAGCTTTGTGTTAGAAGCTAGTTAGCTGCGATATGAAAAGAAAGAATTTCACTGTGCAGTAATGTATATGTGACAAATAAAGGCTTAACTTTAATTTAACTTTAACCACAGCACAGATGGTTCACAGGCAATTTGGAATGAGTTGGAAGCAATTACTAAAGAAACAAATTAAAAATGTTTAAGAAGACAGGAGTGGGTGGGACAGACAGATGTTGACCTCAGACAGACAGATGTTGACCTCACCTGCAAAAGGTCAATGTTTCTGGCAGATTAAATGCTTCACTGCGAGTAAAACCGTTTTTTGCATATCAACGTCGTATTCTGATTAAATGCTTTGAGCATGCAAACGGACATCTTATCAAATCAGAGTTCATGAGAACATTTTAAGTTAGAATCTCTAATCAGAATGTTTTCAATCAGATTTAAATTGATTTATGTGGATGTAGGTATTGATAATCAGACATAGGACCACTACATTTTCTGTTCTGTGCAGTTGTAAAGAGAACAACGAACACGCTGATGAAGACCTTTTCCCTGCCCACAATGAGGAGTCCCAACTTAGTCGCCTAAAAAAGAGAACAGTAAGCCATATCGGTGCAGCCATTTTCTTTGTCTGTTTTGGCATATAATGTCTTTTGTGCAGCAGATTGGCTATGATAAGGTACTATGAAAACAATAAATTATTTTACATAATACATGTCTGCAAAGCAATTAGATTTTTATGTAAGTTTTATTTTTTTTAAGCACCGGTGTATGCAGCCCAGAGACATGCCTGTCAGCACCCCTAAGAGGCTGAAGAGAAAGTTGGACAAAATGATGGAAGAACTAGGTCGCTCTCCCCCCATAGGCAAGAAATCAAATGTTTTTTCATACAGTCCTGTCTCTCATCGAACGAACAAGTTTTACAGCACTCTGCATTTTACCTGACAATACAACAGTCTCATGTTATCTTAGATGAAAACAGAGCAGCCAGGTGGCATCTACTGTATGTCTGGAATGATTGTTCTTTTATCAATCCTCACAAGTGCAGTCAAGCAGTTTAACTAGACGTTATTCCTCTTCAGCGTTGGCAGATCTGCCTCGGTAGAACTTGACATGAGGTGTGTGCTTGTACAGTTACAGATACAGACACATCTCCGTTCATTATTGACGAGGAGAACGGGATAGTATACAGTCCCTCGTCTAGAAGGGCTGACACCATGGCTCAGCGGTTAAGGGAAATGAGAAAACAGAGGGAGAATCTCTCTCCAACTGGTATGCTTACGCTTTTTTTGTGTTTTCCTTGTCTTTTGAAAGCCTTTTAGAAGTTTTTATGCTATTTTTTTCCCCTCATTTTTGAGTGTTTGAGTGTAGAGAATGTATCATACAGCTTTTCTTTTTATCAGCTTCTCAAATTCAGGGCTCGCAAACAGATGACTCTATAAGGCCATCGCTTGGGGACACGCCCACAGACTTAAACTTGCTGCTACTGGGTGAGACTGTATATCTGTTTTGTTACTGTGAATGATGTTAACATGAATTTACAATGGCATTATGAGTAAGACAAGATAAGAGCAGTAACCATATTACACTTTTCTTTTTCTTTTTTTGTTTTGCTCTATGAGTAAAATCTGATTTACGTACATATCCATTATACTGCTTTAAAGAAGTGTTTCACTGTACATCGTACTGTGTATGGTTATGTGTCCAGTCAGGTTCAATTTCATTTGATTTATCTTAATTCCATACAGAGGAAGACGAAGCAGCTTCAGATTGCTTGTCACACAGCAGCTACTGCTCCAGCAGTGAGAAAGGAGTGAAAGAGCACCGCAAAAAAATATCGACTAAGACATCTGTAAGCTGTGTTGAGAAGTCGCCTCCTGAGCCAGACGACAGTGTGAGGTTTAGCTCTTCAGCGGTTAAAGGACTAGTTGAAGTCCCATCTCTACAACGCAAAAGCCGAAGCAGGTCCTCTTCTGGAGTGACAAAACAGTCTTCTTTAGATTCTTACATGCATACAGCATCATCGCAAAAATCAGCTTCATCTCTTTTATCTGAGCCTAAAACTGGAGTAACGGAACCTAGAAAGTCATTAGACAATAAGAGAAAATCCCAAATCAGGTCTTCTGTAAGCAGTATGGAAACTAGAATAAGCCGAATTACACAAAACGCAAAAGAAATTAATACGAACACTGACTCGGACGATTGTGACCGGACATGTTTGCCGAAATTCGCTTGTTCACCTGAAAGCAGTGACCTGAAAGTTCAGAAAAAAAAGCAAGCAGACATGTCAGGATCCAGTGGCTGTTTTGACGCTCGTAACAATGACAACGATGACAGCGTGTTTGAGGACTATTTCACTTCTGCGAATGACGCACCAAAGCGGAAAGTCCTGGTCGTTCACTCGACTTCTGAAACGGAGCGTTTGCCGTCTTTTGACCTGGAGCCCCTGAACAAAACTAGACGCAAGAGCCATTCACTGGAAAACTGCAGCAGAAACAGAAAATCTAAAACCTTAAATGATAGAGGAGTCATGGAGGCCTCGTGCCCGCCAGAGGAAGAGATGCTGGCCGCGTGTATGGGTGCGTCTCTCCCAGGCCTTAAGGAATCCAAATGTGAGAAGCCAGATCAAGAGCCTTTGGCAAAGAAACAGAGGAGGAGAATCAAGCAGAACTTGGTTACGCTTTCCGAATGTAAGGATGATCGAGAGATGTCCAAACATTCCTGAACTTGCTTAGTTAAAAATAAGGCACATGTTTATGAATGTAACACAAGACCATAGTATTATTAACCATACAAGCATAATATAAAATCATAAATGAACAGACAATATTTAGCTTATCAATCTATTTTGATCTTTCTGTTCTAGCTCTTTTTTTTTCTGTTTGTTTATTTTATCTGTTTAAATCTAATGCATGTTGGTGCACAATGATGACCTCTTTTGTGCATTGTTTAGCTTAATTACTAGTTTCTAATAAAACATTTAATTAAGCTTGCGTGTCCTATATCACTATGAAAGCCTAAAGCAATGCTTAAGAGCGCTATATGAAAGCACTTGACTGCACAGATGCACCTGTGGTGTGCTGCTTTAGTCTAAAGAGGTCTTGTTTTGTTTTTTTGCGTATTTTCATTTGTAGGCACACACAGTAAAAGCACTTCAGATGGGCTCACTGACAGCTGTACTGAATTGTCTAGCAACATGAACACAAAACGGATTGTGCAAATGGATAAGTACATGAAGGTAAAGTAATTCGAGCTACAACCTTTTTTTTTTTTTTTTTTTTTTAAGTGTAGTTTAGTTTCCCATTTATTCATTCATCTTTTCATTCGTGCATGCGTTCACAGGATTGTTCACAAATTGTTTGACATGCGATATCTGAGCAATGAACAACTGAAAGGGTAGTTTATCTGAAATGGTCAGGGAGGGAGGTTACACTTTGGCAGAGCTCCATATGTTTGTGAATGTAATCATGGGAAATGAGAGATTGTGAACGTGTGCTTTGTTACCTCTAGTTTCCTGAGAAACACCCAGAAGTGCATTTATATATTAATTTATTCATTTTAAACTACAGTGTACCTTGGAACAGGGCTTCCACATATGTCTAATTCTTTAGAAAGTTTGCCCTCCCGTCTCTGGAGACCATAGCAGCCTGCTTCAGAAATGGAGCGTAATAAGTAGCTTTGACGACGTGACTGTTTTCCCTTGCTCTTTTGTTGCCTTTTATGACTTCCTGTGTGTGTGTTGTCTTTGCTTTTGGGACGTTGCACCTGGTTGAGTCCTCCTTTCGCGCTCCTTCAGCCTTGAAGAGACTCGCTCTTGTTTGCCGAGTGCTACAAGGGGTTTTCATCTCTCTGTGATCTTTATTTGATTTTACTTTTATCTGACCTGTGTCCACGAGCACATTCAGTCATGTAGGCAGGTGAGAAGCTCGATTGTTCCAGTGAGTTCCATTCTGCAGAGGTTTTCAGACATGGCCGCTTCACCTCACCTCCAGAAGACTAGTGTTAAATGGAGTGCACCAAGAGCTATTTTGTTGGCGTGTATCAACGGAGATCAAAGGGAAGGCCTGGCTGACCTCATTCGGGAGCCTGATGTTGGGTGTGATAAGCGATGCAAGGGTTCGAGCCTGTTCTTCAGAGAATAAAACCTCTCTTCTTCTGTCTGAGGTGTATTTCTGCCATGGGCGTTAACTTGTACAGTTTGAGGACCTTCGAGACCTGTGTTAAACACACAACCTTTAAATACTTAAAAAAATAAAATAAAATAAATAAAAGCTCATCTGGTAAATGAATAATTGAGCATCACGCACTCTTGCAGTTAAAATTTTACTTATGACAACAAGGGTTTAAAATGAACTGGCATTTTAACCATTTGTTGGTTACTTAAGCATTATGCCCATATTCTAAGGTTTTTCCCAGCCAGCTTTGCATATCCACCCCTCCATTATCCACACTTCCTATCCTGTTTAAGGTCACTACCGGGGTGGAGCAGGGGTACAAGTACACACCCAATCATAGTCTACAGGCAATGTGGAAACACCAATCAACCTACATTGTCTAAGAATGGCATAGGAAGGGAACCTGAGCACCCTAAGGAAACCCACCAAGTGTGGGAAGAGCAGGCACACAGACTCCACACACTCGGCCCTGGAGATATGAGGTGATCATACTAACCAGTAAGGCCCCATGTCGCTAGGATTGTACATGTGCATCCTGATATCTTTTTGCCCATTCTTCTTGGCTAAATTGCTAGCATGTTGCTTGGTCAGTGGTAGGCTCGAGTTCATGTCCCAGCCGATGCCCAACTCCCAGTGATTGGGGCTGCAGGGAACCCCTTGTGCTGGTCAAAATCCTGGATTAAAAAAATAGTGATCAGGAAGGGCACTCTGTATAAAACCTGTGCTAAAGTCAAACATATCAAATCCTCTGTGGTGACCCCTAATGGGAGCAGCCTAAACAACAACAAATTCGCCTGAGCTCTGTCTGGATACTGTTTATGGACAGCAGCTTTCAAGCATTTCAGTTAAATTGAGGTATGTGCTTTGGGCCATTGTAATATGTTAAGGTTCTTGGTTTTGAAGCAGTCCAGTGTAACTCTGTCAGTATTTGCGTCATTAGGTGACCATGAGTCTCCATGTTTCTTGCTAAGTGAACTGGTTTTCTTCTAACGTTGCTTTTCATTTGGCTTAATCCACCTACATCCGTCAACACTGACCTGTTTGTCTGTCTCCCAGTTTGTGCTGAAGAAAAGCTTTCCAAACAAAATTTAATGTTGCTACCACCACATGCTTAGCTCTAGACATGGCATTGGGTTTCTACCAAACATAGACCATTGTGCCTTCTGGTTTATTCAGACCAGATAATCTTTTCTGCAAATATGCAGAGTCGCCAACATGGCAAATCTTCTTACCATTCCAGTATAAAAGCGTAAGTTTGTGAACTAGTAACTGTGTCGCCCTGTGTAAAACTCCTCCCACTTGACCTGTGGATCCCTCTATCGTTATCAGAGTTCCTCTTGGCCCTTTTTGTTGCTTTTATGATTAATTACCCGGTTCCGGACCTTTTGATGGGCAGCCTCCTCTGGGAAGTATCATGGTTGTACCTTTTATTAGTTTTATAAGTCACGGATGAAATGGTACTCAGGAACATTTACGGAATTTAGGATATTTTGTATCCAAATTCCCGATGGTTTTTCAGGATGTGTATGGATGGTTCTTTTGATCTTCATCCTGCTTGTTTTGCTCATTTGCACAGATTTTCATTGCTCATTTGAAAACCGTGAATTTGTATGGATTCATAACATATAGTTCTAAGTCTGTTTCAGTTCTTTGTCGTAACACTACAACATGTAAGCGGGATAAAAAAAATTATTATTATTTGTGCAAGGCACTTGACAGAAAACTACATGTTGATGTAGGTCCATAAAGCTGTTTGTCTGTTGTTAAAAGTTCCGTGACAGTAAACTGAAACAAAATTGAACTGTAAGCTGTGCCTGTTTGTGCGTGTCAAGTTTTAGAAACAATTTTTTAGGAGTCATTATAATGGGACTATTCCTTGTTTCAGTTATATTCAGAAATGCAGTGGTAATGTATCAGTACTGCTTTGAGGCCAAGGGTTCAGATTGAATCAGAAGATTCAGGACTGTCTTCCTACTTCCTAGCATCATTATTAACCCACATTCTAACACCACCACCGTTTTCATTCTTGGTAAACAGACTTTTTATCTGGTTTAATTTTTGGATTGTCCTCTGACCGCTATAGAACAGGTGCTTGTGATCAGGCTCATCCTGACAGCTCTTATATGACTTCATGGCTGAGTCAGTGACTGGTCTTGGAATGGGAACGCAGTTGTGACAAGTGTAATACGACCTGTAGCGTCAAAACTGCATGAAGTGTAAAATTAAATCAGAGAAGACACTAAGCCCAAACATGACATCATTGTATGTCGCACTAAGGGGAACTCTTGAAAAGAGACAAGTGGCACAAATAGCTTCATGTAGCGTGTGGCTGCTCCCTGAGTGCATATAGAGTTTGAGCGCCCTTTCTCTTTAAATAGGGGCCTCAATCATATCAGAGTGCACGAACTGGCCACCATGCTCGTTGTGTCATACCCGAAAGTATTTCCTTCATTTGTGCTCGGGCGTATTGGAAACACACTTTTAAAGGAGTTCACACCGACGCTTGGGTTCATGTTCTATTGCACTATAATGCTGGTGCATGATCTATCTCCCGTTATAAAACATGTCAAGGAATATGTTAATCGAACATCCTAAAAGCCATTCAGGACTTTTTCCGTACACAGGAATTGTTTTTAAGGTGGTCGTTATGACACTTGTTTTCAGCCGAGCAATTTACAGAAAACACATAGTATTAATGAACGATGACTGAAGTCCACTGCCATTCTTCCTGTTTTAGAAAGTGTGTTTTGGCTTTTAGAGTAAATCAAGCACAAACAGGATAAGACCTGACGGAGTATGATAAATCTTATGCGAGTTCGTATTCCGATATGCTTATTCTACTTTGGTATGTTTTCCAAAGTAACAACAAATTTACAAAGTCGAATAAATAAATCATTCAGCGAGTGGAAGGGATAACAGGTTGCCAACTCGCGGAAGAGACACGTCTGTCTGTGGGAACTGTACAGACAATCATCCTCAAACACCACCTGCACATTACTGGAATTTGGCGGGAAGTTATTGCCACATTCCGCTTACGGGAGTTCTTGGGAGGCCAGCATTTTAAACCTAAAACAAGGAGTCTGATCATGGTTTCACTGGGCTGAGAAAACTTTCAAATTTTTTAATCTTATCCAAGCACTAGTGAACCACCGGTGTATGTGCATTAGTCTAGCAGGGGATTATATCGAGAAATGAAGGTTGTTTTACTCTCATAATTGTTCTTTTCTGCGCAATCAAGTGTCCTGGATTGACTTTAACACCCAGCATAATCATCGATGTGGTGACATTTATTATATGGAGATGTTTGGTACAAATTTGTTCTAATCCTGTCCATAAATGGTAAACAATCATTAAGTTCTCTGCCATGGGGGAATCTTAATTTCCTGTTTCTTGGTAACATTTGTTTTCCTACGCTTCAAGATAAAGAAGAGAGAGAGAAAAAAAAAAGAGCCTTGTGAAGGAATGACCGCTTATATCTGCCATAATGTAGGCGATAACAGGAACTAACTCGTCTCAAGGGCCTTCAGAAACGTTAAATAAAACCATTAACACCCCATAAATTGTTCCAGCGTTATCATGGAGCATCAGCGGCAAGAGCGGGATAGATTATGATTGTAAGTAAAGGTGATGTTTGAACAAGAATTCTTGCAGGGTTTGTCGAAGCTTTTTTTTTTTTTCTTGGACTCAGCATCCATGAAGGGGGAAAAAAAGAAAGGATTATTTCACTGTGAAGAGAACATCCTCTTGCTGAATGCTGGTGAGCATATAAGCAGTGACCCAGGAGTGAAAGGAGTGCTTAGTCATATCACTAAAAGTAGAACAATATACCAGCATTCAATAACATGCTGTGTTTTCGTTAGCGAAGTCTTTCTAGGTCAAATGATGACTGAGCAGTGGGCCAAAAACAATAATAATAAAAAAAAAAGTTAAAAAGAGGTTAGCGTTTCAAGGTCCTGGGTTCTAGCTGCAGCACTGATGGCATTGGGCTTTCTTTTTGTAACCCCAAACCAATTTTTTTGATTGATTCCTGGTTTACATTAAAAGGTAAGTTGTTTTGGAATTTGAACAGATTTCTAAATGTGTTAATCAAACACCAGTCATGATTGCTGAAGTCATGTTTTGCATGCAGTTCCTTCAGGAGGAATGTCAGCGCACCTGGCTGCAGAGTTGTCAATAAGTATATCTATAAACATGTTATGTGTTATGGAAATGTTTTGGCTTCTCTGTGTGCTGATGGAGCTGAACCCCCAACTTCCTGTGGTGGGAGCAGAGAGGAAGTGCTGTGTGTGTGTGTACGTACGCATGCCTCTCACTCGTGTGCTCGCACCGAGGACCTGCCATCGTGGGGCCCGAGTACAGGGGGGGGCGGATGAAGCCGAGGGACACGCTGCCGTCCCTTAAACAACACACCAACTGCTTTTTCCCCTTCTTCATGGCCTTGGACTTGTGTTTCCTCTCCACTCACCAAATACGCAGACACATCCGGAATGTGTTTCTCGTGCAAGTGTGTGATCTGCTGTGTTGTTTACCAGTATACCTCTAATCTGAAAGCGTGCTTGTTGTCATATTATTCAGGTCATTCATGCACTGTATTTACTGCAGGTCGATGTTTACATGACCCTAATTTTAATGTCTTGTTGTTGTTTTTTCCTTTTTCAGAAAAATAGAACATTAGTAATGACTAGCATGCCAACTGAGTAAGTACAGTACGTTCAAATAACTAGCGTATTTTAAATATTGCATGGACGATTGGATTTATTGATAAATCTTGTATCAGCATTATTTAATTCTTGAATTCAACATTATAAAATTTACTATAACAGCAGCTCTGGCAGTTTTTCTGTCAAATGTTGGCTTTATGTTAATGTGGTTATTCTAATTGTTTCCATAGTAACAACTGTGACAAAAAAAAATAATGATCAATAAAAATTTTTTATATTTATTTTACATTTATGGAAGGAGTCTCCAATGTCAGCTTATCAAAATGGTTATTCTTTATTTCAGGTCATCTTGTAAGCCATATTCAGCAAAAGTCCCGGGCCATCCCATCCCCCCCCCCCCCCCACCCCTTTTAGATGTTCTAAGAAATTTGTCTAAGACAAAAATGGCATGCACACTCCAGTAAATGTGGCTTATCTCGATCTGACTTACAGTAAAATCTGACTTAATAGCAAGATTAGAAAAAATAATAATGAGTCAAGGAAAAAATTTAAAGGAGATTGTGAGTTTGTCTCAAACTCTAAGTAGTAAATCAACTGACTCTTAAGTTTGCGGACGTTCCACGACATTAACGATAAATGGTTCGTCAGCATGATGTCCTCGATTTGAATAAATTAAATGTTGTAGTTTTTGGCAGATGGAACAAAAGAACAGAAACGACATGCTTCATGAGGTGCTGTTGTAGGAAAATAATCCAGCTCATTTGTGTAGAGCAAGTTGCATTCTTTCACCGCTCGCACTAACACGCGAGCGTTATGTTTGTCTTTTTAGGAAACAGCAGACGGTCTTACAGGTGGTGAACTGTCTGGGAGGCTTCACCGTGGTTGACACGGTGTGCGAGAGTACGACGCACGTTGTATCGGGGAGTCCGCGACGCACGCTCAATATCCTCCTGGGCATCGCACGCGGATGCTGGATTCTCTCCTTTGAATGGGTGAGTGTTGCTTGTTTGTTTTACTTTGTGTTCCAAATGTTTATGTTTATACGGTCAATTCTGGAATACACAAATGACTTGGTAGTAATAATAATAATAAGCTCTATGGTTTTATTTTTTAGTTCAAGGTTAAGATGAAAAAAAAAATGTGGCATTTCTTCTAGATCTTATGGTGTCTGGAGCACCGGCAGTGGGTTCCAGAGGAGCCCTATGAACTATCTGATCACTTTCCTGCTGCGCCGGTAAGCTGAATCCAACTGTCACATGTTATGGTGCTCACATACAGTATATTTAATTACACATTTGCTAAAAAAAAAAAAAAAAATTAAAAAGCTGCTTATTTACTTGCATATGCATCAGTCACGCATGTTCGTCTGCTATTAACACCGCTTGCAATGTTAGTGTAAAACTACAGTATGATGTATACACTCAATTGGTATTAGGAGTGTTGTTAGGAAAGCCCATACACCAGCTCGTTCGTGCAGTTAGAAAATCAGCCAGTCATAATATAGGAGCAAGTCATGCAGATAGAAGTCAAGAGCTCTAGTTCATTTTCATATCCAAAACAAAGGCTCATAGAAACTGGAAAGTTAAATAGTGAAAAGTGACCAGCTAACATTTTTTCTAAGTGTATGTGTCTTTTGGAACTGATAAGATTTTTGGCTGACGAGTGAAACTGAGTATCTATTCTGACATGCTTTTCTGCATAGCCTGGTTATAAAGAGTGGTTCATTTAAGTTACCATAGGCTTCCTGTCTGCTCGAACACGTCTGTGCATTAACCTCTGACCAGTCTTATCTGAGGGATGTTCCCCCTCCCAGAAATGTCTCCTAAGTAGAGACTGTTGTGTGTAAAAATAAATAAATAAATAAATAAATAAATAAATCCCAGGAGATCAATCGTTTCTGAAAACAAGCCCATCTAGCACTATTCGTCAAGCCATGGTCAAAGTCTCTCTTATCAAAATGTTTTCTGTTCTGATGTTTAATATGGGTGTTAACTGAATCCCTTGACTTGTATCTGCGTAAATGTATGCACTAAGCTGCTGCCACAGGATTGCCTAATTGTTTAACGACATGAAGCACACGGACAACTGGAATCTCAATTTACCCCCTTTCAGTTAGTGAAGATTAAATACTAAACAGTGTGGGATGGTATACTGTATTTTGTTATAAATGTATCATTTAAGTCTTTAATCTTCTTCTTCTTTTTTTTATTTTTATTTTTTTATTTTTTTATTCTACAAAGAATGTAAAAAATTGCTGCAGAACATTTACTGCATCCCTTCCCAATGGAAGGATTTTTTTTGTTTTCCCCTGGCACAGCTTGAAAAGGGTCATGTATGAAGCAACGTGCATAAAAGCTGATGGTTTTCAAAGACCACTTGGCTGAAATGTGGACATCCTGCATGGAGGAAAGTAAAAGGTTAGAAAATAGATGCAGTAGGGTTCCTGTTTGTCTTTGCTCGCCCTGACATGGGCTTTTGTAAGAAAGATACACATGTTCGTGTTCTGGATCCCACTTTGATTAGTTTCTGTGAGCTATGCCAAAAAGGCTCTTGTGTCAGAGGCTTAAACCATGAAGCGATGCAAAATTGTATCTTGTAGTGTTGTACAGTGGCTTTTGAAGAATTTGACTCTGAAATTTGAGCTCTAGATCTATAATCAGTCAAACATATGGAAATTGGTCATTTATTATCCCTAATCCTTGGTGTGGTGTTGCAAAGAAAACTTGATGCCTGACCGAATTCTGAAAGGGTGTAGTGGCTACAGTGATTCAGTTTTAATGGCAGCTCCGTGTACTCGTGCAACCATGATTCAAGTGAGGTCATATTTGTATTAGATCAGTTTTGTTCATCTTTTATTATTTTGACGGCCTGGTACGCTTTAACAATTAAACACCATAAAAAAACAAATATCTTTATGAATTATGTTCTTTCCATTGCAATGTGTAAATGGCCTACAAAAGCCACAGTCTCTTGCACCATTTATAAAAGTTTTTTAATATGGATTATTTAATACACATGTTGAATTTACACAATAGAACCAATATAGTTGTCTGTCTGGCAAAAAAAGGTCAAATTATGGACATGCATCAAGTAAAGCAAACAATTAAAATTTTTAATTTCTGGATTAAGAACTGTTCGACACTTTTTAATAAAACCTGGAGGGATAGACTTGAACCATCAACAGAAAGAAAAAGGGGATCATTGGTTGCATCATTTTATTTTTTTTTAATCACAGTTATTTTTAATAGTTAGGTAAGAGCATTTACATTCATAATGTGAAGAGAACTCTAGTGAGGCTAATCAGGAAAAAGTCTGATTGACCCTATACAAGAGCAATGGGCATGGCAGTATAAGAAGAGACGTGCATGAAGAGATCATGCCGTTGTGATCTGGGGTTGCTTCAGCTGGTTAGGTCTAGGGTTCGCAATGTTATGGGGCAATAAATTTAAGATAGCTGACGACCTGGATGTACTGAAAGACCAGGGCCCGTATTCAGAAAGCTTCTTAGAATTCTCTCAGAGAGCTCCTATCTTGGCCTAAAAAGTCCTAGCTGGGAGTCTTAGGCTAAAAGTGATTTAGGAAACTTCTCAGAGCAACTCTGAGGAAGAAAAGTACAAAACCCTTTATCTTAGTGAGGAGGTGTGGTTGACCACGTTGCTAGGAATGATGCAGCAATTCCAGGACTGTGATTGGTTGATAAAAATAACCTCTGTAAAGGTCTTGAATTGCGCTCTTGGTGAAAATAGAATATATGATAATAGAACAGACAGTGAAATCATAATGTGTGTATATTTAAAAATTGTATAATCATGATTACAGGCTACTTTATGCAAAGTTTCTGTTATAGGCTAAATATCTTAAAGCTAATTAAACAGTCAAATGTTGAAAATGTGTCGACTTTGAAGCAACCAATTTCCACACAGTAGTTACTATATTCAAGTTAAATTACCGTACTGATTTCATTACTTGTAATCCATTTCAGATTGATGGGAGTGAAATGTCTCAGCTTTTACCAGTTTACATGATTTCAGGACCGTTTATTTTAGTTGCACTTTTGGATGGTATGTAGCCAACAATCCAAGAGAGATGGAAGGAAGTAAAAGAACAAGAAAACCAAATTGGACAGAAGAGCAGTGTTTACTTTTAGCTTTATGTTCAGTGTTTGGAGAATATTTCTTCTTTCCACCACTTTGTCCTCTACTATAGAAACTCTTAAGTCTCTTAAAAGTCCTCCTCTCTACTCTTAACAATTTTCACCTTAGGAGCTGTTTTTAGAACTGAGATGTTTCATGAATAATGTTCATCTTAACTAAGATTTAATCCTAAATTTAAGGAGAAATTCTAAAAAAAAAATGTCATAATTCTAAGAATTTTCTTAGAATTTCGTCACTAGGAGCAACTTTTAGGCTTAGGAAACTTTGTGAATACGGGCCCAGGTCATCATATCCATGCATTTTCTTTCTTTGATATTCCAGAACTCAAATTGCAGTTCTGGGAGCATGAGAATAATTTTGACACACAAACTGGCCACCAGACTGCATGTTGTGATCAAAGCTAATGAAATCGTAGCATGTGCGACTTTTTATTTATTTATTTATTTATTTATTTTGACCAGGCAGTGTTTTATCATTCAAATTACATTTTAAAGCACATAATTATGAAAAACTCACCGAGACAACAAGGTTGAACATCATTATTTAATTTTTAATGACATTTAGACAAACAAATGTATACATTATACAGGACACTCTTAAGTATGTATAATACAAACAAATAAATATCCCCTAACCGCTCAATCAGTTTTTAGTAAGTTGAACTTGTTAAATGATTTAAAATTAGTTTGAGATGAAATTAAGAATTTTTCCATGGTATGATGATATCCATGATGCCTTTAAGAAAGAATTGTGTCAAGATTTGCTTGGAAAAAAAAACACAAGAAAAAAATTTTTGAAAATAGTTTAAAATAAAAATAAACTAATAATAATAAAAAAAATCCCTAATAAAAAATGTGTAATAAAAAATAATAAATAGAAAGTCTTGCCTCAGCAATGTCAAGTGTAGCTACATCCTGTTAGTGATAAATGCAGTCCTTTTGGCACTTTAGCTGGACATTTGGTTTTGCCTAGTATGGTAAGTTTTCTTTGACAAAAAAAAATCAAAAATCTGACAAAAAAATGCATCAGAATTTCAAAACTTACATCACAAAAACCCATTAATGTGAGGAATTGTGTAAACTTGTGAAATTTTGATAATTTATTAGAACTGCTCACAGGTGAATCCATACATAGATTATTTTCTTAGAAAAAAGAAAATCTGTCTAAAAACTGTTGTTTTTAACTACAACGAGGCAAATCCTGTGCAAAATATAGTAGTTTCTTTTTCTTTTTTTAACGTCTGGGATTGTTTTGTTTTTTTTTCCTTTTTTTTTCAGAAATATATTAAACATTACAAATTGTGCTAAAATTACAAAGAAATGTATATGTAAATCACTAAACAACTGTAAACAAAAGGATATCTTTTTCATTTGCTTTGTTAGTGTAAGGACCCTTCTACATCATTCACTCCACTTTACCTTTGTACCATAGTTGCATTTTCTATATCAAACCTTATCAAACTGTTGTACATTTATTAACAAGTTCAGAAATATAAACTCACTAAACAAATATTACAGTTGAACTCATTAGGTTGTTTGCGTGAAGAATAATGGTGACGCTCTTAACCGTCCACTCCGTAGGTGCACATCCAACGTAAGGCCTTCGTTAACAGTCTTCGTGCCATGTACTCATACTCAGACTTAATATTTTACATGTTCGGGACATGCTCTTACTGATTTCATACTTTGTTTAAAATCTGTAAGTTTCTTTCAAGTGCTTTCTTTTTCTTTTTTTTTGCAGTTGCAGTTTTTGCATGCTCAACATGTAGCTAAAGGCCGAGCATGTCCTCAACTCAAAATGTAAGGTTCCATTTCAGTTTTGAAACTGTTGTTGCCTCACGACTGCCCTATTCGCTCCTCAGAAACCCACAGGTCTTATCATCATTGTTGTCGCTTTTAGTGAATATCCAGAGCCTTTCCAGTAGTACCATTTGATACCATTGAAGCGATTGGTGTGCTGCCCTTGCTGATAGTAGACGCCGTTGAGATTGGAAGGGCCGCAGGCGTCGAACCACCAGCCTGTGAAAATAAACCAAATGGCTTTCTTAGACTATTTAAACACAATACAGTACATTGGTTTGATGATGGTCAGCTCTTCCCATCATCTACCTATTGGGGAGGATGAGGGCTAGTTTGTGCTTAGATGCATGAAAATAACCAATCATGTTTTTGAGTACCACTATTGCTCTTCTTCATGCATAAGCTTGCTGACGCTAAGGATTACCGCATGTTACTATAACTGGCAGGGAGGTTCGACTCCACCATACCTTCCACCCAGAGAGCTCACCAGGTTTTGTTCAGTGGAAACTCTGGAAACCCTACTTGTCACATTTTGTATATTTCATTCCAGTAACAATCCATGCATACATTATAACTAAAGTGTTCATTGCCGTCTGCTGATGCAGCATGTATAGTCTTGCATGTAATGTTTTCATCTCTGCAGATTTCAGTAATTAACATACACGCTTGTCTGTGAGAATCAGAGCAAATGTAGCAACGATAAATTGTAAATCTCGATCAGACCTCGTCGCAACAGCAAAGCTGAGTTAGCAGTTTTGTTGTAAACACCCGCAAGATAGAAAGCTTTGCAAGTCTGCAGTTCCCAGACTATTAATGTCAACTTTCACAAGAGCCCAATTCCCAAATGAGCTGAACAGTGATTAGCTCCCAGCTTATTTCACTCTAGAGTCATGACCCCAAACACGGAAAATGCAAGAAGAGGGGGACGTTCAAAAGCGCTCGGGGCAGTGAGCCGGGGTGGATAGGCGTGCGCGCGTACGTGCGTGTGGATATTCGTATTTGACCTGAAATGAAGGAAAACAACCTGCTTACCTCCTGTGGTTAGCTGTGAACACTTGCAAACACATTTGTCATTGTCTGCATCCTTTGTGCTAAAATCACTTCCTGGCTGGGCAAGGCTGCTGATTTTACCCGCAGTTCCAGTGTAGCCTTTAAGGTGTATCCTGTACAATTGGAAATGCAGAAATACACAATGTCAGAAGGAAGCCTGTACTTGTTGGATGGAGAAGTGACAGAACACGGCAGTACAGCAGTTAATGTATGAAACCAGATTCTATACTAAGACCAAACAATACACGCCCTGGATTTCTCTTTATGCCTCTATATATCTACACCCTGTCATTTGTTCACTTGCTCTATCTATCTATCTATCTATCTATCTATCTATCTATCTATCTATCTACTTTATTTTCATAATAGCTTACTCCTTTAATTTCATAATAATATCTTTTTTTCCACAAACTCACACTGTCTCACTTTCTTTATCTTTCTCCAGATCTCCCTTTAATTTATATCTTGCTGTTTTGGATTAAAACAGTATTTTCTTTCATTTTGATAAGATGTAATGGAATCTCTCTCTCACTCACACTCACACACACACACACACACACACACACACACACACACACACACACACACACACACTGCTTATCTCGCTCTCTTAAACACACACTCTGCGAATCACTTTCTATCTTTCTTCTTCTTTCTTCTTCTATCTTTTACACAAAAACATATTTTCTGACTGTTTTCTCTTTCTCTCTCTCTGGCTCTACAAACTTCCGTCTGTTTTCAGTGTGTGAAATGGACAACAGGAAACCCACGCTGTTGTCCAGTTTGTCCGGCTTTCCAGCATTGTTATCGTACAGAAACTTGGGCAGTGTTCGCCTTCAGCTTATTATTGTGGTGGGGTCAAGCAGCAAGGGTTAAGATAGTTTGGCGTTGATTTCTAGGGAGCACGATAAGAGTTCAGAGACAGCTCTGGGAGATTGTCGTCCTGTTTCTGTATCTCATAGGCTATAACCATTTCCAGATGACAAAATATTTACTTTGGAATGACGACAAGTGTGTGGCACCACTCGTGAGATTTTGTGGCAGTACGAGTACAAAAGTACAACTGCGTATTTACTCTCATTTATCTAATTAATCATGGCACTGAAATAATATTTTTTGTTCATGTTACAGATCTTAATAATAATAATAATATGGTATCCATACATACGTATACCACAACACATATTGTATCTTTTTAGAGCTTCAGATCTCCCTAAGTGTATTCGGATTTTTTTTGGAAGAACCTAATTTAATTGGTTTTATGTCCCAGAATATAACAAAACTATTTCATTTAAAACACCACAACCCTGACCAGGCAGTTACTAAGGATGAAGGGTATCCATTTATATTCATGAACATGGTCTCCCTCTGTCCCATGAGCTTCATATCTAGCCGTTCATTCACAGACTCTCATGAATGTAAAAACCTCCCTCTCTTTTTTTTTTAGTGGGGGGGGGTCCCAATGCTTATCTATAGCCTTAGCCAGATGTCATGTGACCCTTTCTGGAAAGCCATAGTACTTACCATAGTAAGGACAATAGACTGGCTCTATGACATAACGTACACAGTATCACATAAAGATTAAATAGTGTAGCTACAAAGTCTAAAACAAGACTGTAGTGTTAGCAGTAAAGTACAGTACTGTACAATAGCATACAGTGCACCTCAGGTATGTGTAATCGATCTATTTATCGATTTAAAATGTCACGATTCTGTACATAACTCTTTAGATCCATCTAAGCAATAAAAGACAGACAAATCTGATCAGTTATAAAGAGAGTAGATGAGCACATAATTATATAATCATCTGTGTATTCCAGTATTAAACATAGTTTTGTTTGATATTTAAATTTTTTTTTTGTGATTTTAATGGTTCGTAAACTATGGGTATAACCTGTCTGTTTAATGTCCTCACGAGCAACATTTTTCAGGTTTTAACTCATCACTATTAACGTTCTTTATTAAGAGTTAGATTCAACACTTCTTTGTAGAATTACTAAATCTTTTTTTTTTTTTTACCATAATTCAGGTAAATATTTTTATTGCATCTCTTAGAAATATAGTTAAATGATGATTAATTTAGGTTTAACATGCCCTGCTAGATTTTATTTCACATAAATGAAGTCAAAATATGCTCTGTTGACCTTTACAGAAAGTGAGTAGCAATCACTAGATAGAGGAGAGGATGAGAGGGATAAAGATCCCATATTTTACCATTTATTTAATAACTTAACAAAGGTCTCAGTGGTTTCCCAAAGTCTGTGATAATGTTCCAGCTGAAATACCTCTCATACTTTTTTTCCCCTCCATAAACAGTGTTAAGGTGTCTATGTAATTAAGCCTCTTCAGAGAACAGCGGAGCTGAAAAACAAGCTGGGGAGGGTTCTCTTCTTATATGAGGTCACGTTAGAGGGAAAATCTAATTGGCTTGTTTAAGCTCTGAAGACCCAACTGGATGCCTAAAAACGACTAAAAAAAATGAATTTTTCATAATGGTGTCAGTTATTGTCAGAGAAATACTGGCAAACGTCATTGTGTTTCCCGAATTATTGAATTTTCATTCATGGCACATAGATGCATAATCTTGTCAGAATTAACATCATATAATATTGTGGCAGGGATGATGAGAACTATAGCTGTGAATCATGGGTAGACTTCGTTTTCCTGGACATTGGGGTTCTTGATCGCTTTTTGTCCGATTTTGTCTTGAGCAGCTATATTTTCTTACAAGATTAAGAGTATTAAAAGTGTTTAATAATCTTTAAAATGCAGTGTTGTCTTTTAAAATGTCTCGTACAAAGACTTTCATGTCCCGTTATTTTCGGCGAAAGCTGAGGTAGTATTTTAAAACAATTTATTAATTGAACACCTAACTAATTAAAAATGATATCGTTTTATCTCTCGAGCCTAGAGTGTACAACCTGTGATGGTTTCTCACCTGTACTTCTGTTCTTCACTGCTCAGGGAGAATTCATCATACTGAGAGAACGCCGTGTTCCCCTCCCAGTCCGTAAGCTCTATCCTCAGAACATACTGCTGCTCACTCGTCAGCTTGGAGATGTACTCATTGCCCAGCCAGTGTTCACCTGAAGCGTCTCCGAAACCCTTAAAATTAAGACAAGAATGAATATGTTTAATACTTTGTATAAAAAATATGCTTGTTCCTTTAAGCACAAACTTCATCACTCGGCCATTGTGACCAGCATCGGAATCTCTCCTCCCCTCTTTTGCACTGAGAAAGTGTCTCTCTTTCAGAGCTCACCATTTTGTATTCTTTCCACGTCTGATCAAAGTCAACAAGGCCACTGAATCGCTTCTGCACTATTGTCCATCCACCTGCCTCTGTTCCCATGTCGCAGTATGCCTGGAAAGAGAAACAGTGTTGTCCTGAAACATTTCGCTTGTGTGTCTCATCGTTCCTGTCACACTGAACTAACTAACTTACTTTCACTTCACTTAACTTTACTTCAGCGCAGTAAAGTCTCTGTTAAACTGCTGTTAATCTGCTAACCATAAATAACTTCCTGTGAAACGTTTCTTAGGAGAGAGCTGCCTCTGCACAGGCATGTGTAAACTAGCTACCTTCAAAAAAACACTTTCTTTCATGGAATGCAGTATTTCCCGGAAAGTCACTGGAAGTTCCTCCTGTTGTTGATGTTACTCCAGTCTCAGACAGTGAAATAGTATCTGTCTGGTCTGTCTGGTCTGGTCTGTCTGTCTCCATGTTCCTTTTTACTGAAAGATTTTCATCTTTTTTATATTTTTTCTATTATTTCCTTTATTTTATCTTTTATTCCCTTTCTTTTCCTTCCTTCCTTCCTTCCTTCATTTGCTTTTCTTAGCTTCCTCCTGTTGTTTTTCCTTTACCTGTCACACTCTTCTTTCACACACTCTCTTGCACTCTTTTTCTTTATTGCTTTTATACACACCGTCATTGTCCATATCTTTCTTTCTCTATCCCGTTTTCCATAAACCTTCCTTTTTTTCCTCTGTCACTTTAGTTCTCTTTTCTACTTCTCCTCCATCTCTTTCCTTCTTACACTTTTCCCCTGTCTCTCTGTATTTACTTTGGAAATGGCTAACAGGAAACAGAAGTCCTTCATACCTTTATTTGTTCTTTGGTGTCGGGGATTGTTAGTGTGTAGACTCCACTTTCTTTGTTTCCGGACTTGAAGATGGCAGCGCAGTCTTTGTACTGTGAGGGTGTATCCTGCATCATCGCAGATTTATCTGCTAGAAGAAAAGAACAGTGGACTGAGGAATGTAATGTCACTAATTGCATGTGATTATCATCTACTTAAAAAGGCCTTTTACACTGTCTTGGCTGATCTTTGTCAAAATCTAATGTAATTTCCTCTTATTTTGTGACCTAAATGACGAAGAGAAAGTGCAGCATCTGCAGCATCTGATCTCTGAACACTTTTATTCTGGCCACTTTGTTTTCCTCCCATATTCCCCTGTGTGATGTTTGGCTGCGATGCTATGATGCTCACTCACAGGTGGGGATGTTGATGCTTTGGATGAGGTTGTTGACCGTCTCCGACAGCTCTTGTTGCTGTTGCTGCAGGACCCCGTTCTCGTCTGAGGCACGTTGCAGTTGCTGCTTCAGGTCCTCAATGATGCCTGACTGCTTCTCCACCAGCTTCTTCAGCTGGTCCTTCTCCTCCTGCAGACTCTTCAGCTCTGCCTGCCTTTGGCCCTCCATGTCCTCCATCCGCTTTTCCAGGATGCTAAAAACAAAAAAAAACCTTATTAGCATGGGTGGATTTGAAATGACTTATTGATCACCTAGCTTCACGAAGAATTAAACGGAGCAAACTTTAAAAAAGTAATAATGGCACATAAAACTTTTTTTAATACTCTCCATAACCTTATTTTAACCCCTTTTCTAAACAATTTTAACAAAACTTTTACAATGTCAAACTACTTTTTTTTTTTTTTACATAAAGTCAAGAACTTGACAATCTTTAAGATTTGAAAGCGTGTAAAGTTTCAAGTCACATAACGCTTAAACTGATCAGCTATTTGTAATCATTAACTTCTTAATAATTAAACAAAGACAATTGATATGAAATATTTGCAAGATGCCTGCAGTAATTTAGAAATGTATCTTGTAAAATCATCTATCATGATGTGAAAATTATAATTTTGCACAGGGATAATACCTATTATTCAATCCAAAATCTTTATATAGATCTCATTTGGACAGACACTGTAATGTAATGTAATTTATTGAATTAATAACTCAAGAAATCCAAAGTAATAGTTAAAAAATCTCACCTGTTTTTATCGCTGAGTTTACTAATTTCATTCGTCTGCATGATTATGTCTTTTTCCAGTTTATTCGTCGAGATTGAGTTCTCAAGAAGCTGCCGTTCAAGTCGTGTTGTTTGGTTTATAACCTAAAATAAAAAAAGAAATTATAAAATAATAAAAACAAAAACTTATCAGAGTTATTTCAGAGAAGCTTTTACTTTCCAACCCTTGTCGTGTTACTTGAACTGTTTAACAAAGCTTGTAAGTTTGCATAATTAAATCCTTTGGAGCGCCACTGGTTTTTTTTTTTTTTTTTTTTTTTCCACTCCAGTTCACGTTTTTCAAAGATTCTGTCTTGAGTGTTCTTGTGGATGATATGAACTGAATACATAAAAATCTGCAGGTGTCCTCATTTGACAAAATACTGTGCCACAATAGCGTAATGAATTTTGACAATTGCACTTTTCCCCTAGAATAATCTGTCAAAACCAATTCTTGCTGCTCTCACATGGGCTGTAGTTGATCTTGCCTGCCACGCTATGGGTTTAGACATTCATTGGATAGGGATGAGCATGTGGGCAAGTGAAAGGTCTTAATTGCATGTAAGGGGTTTTCACACATCACTTGGCATTACAGCTCAACTCCTTGCGTTTGATGAGCGAAGAGGAAAACAGAAGTCGGTACAAGGGACAGTCAACTTTTAATAAAGGAAAGGGGACATGGGGACTGGAGGGACTGAACAATAACCTCATTACTGAATTCTCAAGCTGAGAGATTGATATTTGAGTTGTGAGAAATCAACACAATCCTCAGTTTAATTAGAATGACGAATGAGATTCAGGCTTCCACGTACAGTTGTGGTCAGACGTTTATATTCAGTCATCATGAACATAAACATCGTGGTAATACTGGGCTTTCAGTGATTTCTTTGAACTTTTATCCTTATTCACAATAATTGTTCTATTGTTCTATTAAAGTTGAGTTGTGCAGTCATTCTGCCCAAGCAAAAAGACCAGCTCCAAAAAATCATTGCAAGGCCAATATCTTTTTATTGTTAAAACGGAGTTAATACTTTTATCTAATGGCTGACAAATACTTAATATGGAAAATAAATAACTAAGCTTTTTTCTTTCTTTTTTTAATTATTTTTTTACAATTTTAATAATGATTTAGATTTTTATGATTTTTTAAAAAAGTATTTATCTTGAATTTTTAAGATTCAAAACACTTTACAAAGATTGTAAACAAAACATAACGAACTTAGATTTTTTTTTTTATTCAAAAATCTTATTTAAAAAATTTACAAAAAGGTTTAAGCCAAAGCATACATTTTAATACATAGTTTTAAAGTTTTTAGAATCAACAACAACAAAAAAATAAACTTTGCATTGGATTTAAAAGCTCATTGTAATAATAATTTTTTTTTTTGCCAAACCTTTTGTAAAAATTCAATTTCAAACAAAAAACATTCTTATTACACTACAATCAATAAGTTTATTTATTTATTTAAAAGCTTGCTGCCATGATGTTCGTGATTAGGATGAGTGTGTGTAAACCACAACAGTATACATCACTCACTCACCTGTGTTTCGACGCTGGTGAGCTTTCGTGTCTGCTCAGCCGTGTGAATCAGGAGGTTGGTGCCGATCTCGATCATGGCTGCCGTGTGGTTGTGCACTGTGTCCTGCTGAAGTTGCATCATATCTTGCCTCAGATTCTCCTGGATGTAGCTCTCCAGCTGTGAAAGGTAGAAGATGCATATGTGGGTCAAGCTAGCTGTATACGTTTGGCGGATTATTTATGGCTTTGGTTTTGACGTTTTATTGTTGTAAAATGTTGAAAAGAATTCATAAAACAAAAAACATTGAATTAAAATTGGTATAAATACAATCATTTGTATTTACAACACTGGACATGTGTAACGCATTTCTTGGAATTCTGACTCAATACATTGATGATCATTGTAATGCCCTCTTGTGAGTGATTTATTTAAATGCCAGAGTTAAACTAAGAGAAAGTTCCATTTACTTATGGAAGAGAACATATCTTCCCTTAAATGATGTTGCACATAGTAATATCAGGATGATCAAATGGATATTTTGTGCTCCATATGAGCAAGACTTACTGAGGATTATGTCTGGTCAGATGTTTTATAGCTACATTACAGACCCAGAGCTCATTGATGAGTTGTAAATGGAACTTGTCATAACAAGGTCATAACCCCTTTCAAGGAGACCCAAAAGGGCCACATGTATCTAGACATTGAGAATGCATAATAGTCGAAGTCTTACAGAAATATGTACTCTTGGCAGGCTTTTGCCTTGTGGAAGCCAACTTTCTTTAGCTTGTTAAAGCTTTTGCTGTAAACTTCATAAGCCGTCGCTGTTCGCACAGGTGGTCTTGGTAACACGAGCGTATGAACATCTAAGGCTCTGCTTAACCATAAATATTCAAAATGTTGCTGGAACGCTTTAAGGAAACTGTACTGAAATTCAGCCTCCTAGCGAGTACATGTTATGATAAGCGGTGTCGTTTTGATTTTAGGTTTTAATAAGGAAATGGAACACATTGAGTGAACACATTAGATGGTTAGCTGAGAGTGGTAAATCTGAAAGCCAATGATCTAATTATCCAACAGATGGGAGTTCAGATTGTAATGTAATGTAAATCAATACATTTTAATGAAGTGATCTTTCGTGTTTTTGAAACTTTGCTTCATTGTTATTGTAAGTCATGTGTTCAACTTAAGCTATGGTTGTGACCTATGACTTCATTCCAATGGTCATTGTTGTAAGGGAAGTTATGTTGGCAACCTATAGGCGTACACACTCACATTTACACACCTTCATACAACTACAGGGAGTTTTGAAACGCCAATCAGCCGACATCCAGTGTGTTTCGACCGTTGAGCCCAGAGTACCCAGAGGAAACCCACCAAGCACTGGGAGAACATGCAAACAGAGGCAAGATTTAAACCCCCAACCCTGCAGGTGTGAGACAACAGGGCTGTGCACAAATACAACTGTAGTTACAAAAAGTGTTTACAAGTTTGATTCCCAACAACATCTGTGCATGGCCTGGAGCCAAGACAGCAAAAAAAAAAAAGTGCTGTCGATGTGGGCCGGATGCCATTACTATGTCTCCATTGTCTATCACAGACAGCACTTAGCCAGTCATTAGTTAGTTCTAAGGTTTCATGTAATGTGGTAGTGTTAATAATACTTTATATTAAATGACATACTCTGCCCATGTGGGGGAGTTGAAGGATTTTTTATTTTTTTTTAATGATATGGAATTTGGATTTCTGTCCAGAGAAGGCATATGTCTCCCCATTGGTTTGGTGGTAGCTGTGTGAAGAATAAGTTTTTATTCTAAACTAGGGTAGATTTTATAAAGGCATATAGTGTATGTGTGTAATTGTAACTGTAAAACAGTTAGCTTCCTAGATCATGTTGTATAAAATATAGAAAGCATGCCAGGAATTTCTATAGGTTGTGCTGAAATAAAATAAAAAAAACAACAATAAACAAACACCTGTTCATACCACGCCCTGAACTGATAAAGATAGTGGATGTGCATTATACCACTAATAGATAAATAGAAATTTCTCAAATTGCAGAGAATTTTTTTGGGAAGGGTAAGCATTGTATTTTATCACCTTGCATCAATTCCCTGCATCTTGAGAAATTTCTGTTTATTGACTTCAGGTTAGTGTTTCCTGAGCCATAAAAGCAAATCTATCGAAAAACAAACGAGTTTGCATCCCAGTGGAAGTGATGTGTGTCTAGCACTCATCCAGTCCTTGTAGTCTTTCCTGCATGGAGTTCCTGAACAGCAGACAGACCGTCAAACAAACAGGATGGGCCATGAGTGACGAGTTGCATCCTCAATGAAAACATTTCTATAACATGACAGGGGAGGAACACATAAGTGCGGCTTCCGACCGTGTATTGCGAAATGTTTTCCTGTAGTTTATTTGCTTTAATGCTCGTCCGGAAGTCTTGTACTACTGTAGTTAGGATATATTTAACTTTTCCTCACTGATGAATGCCAAATGTGCCAACTTTGATGAGCAGCTAATTTTGTTTTTTATTTTTTTCTATTTACTTCTGACTTCAGACCGTGCCTGTCGGGTCATTTTAGCGTCATGCCACAGACTCATGTCCTGGCTGCTAATGAAGCAAATATGCCAAACATGTGAGATTCTGTAGTATGACCTTAGGACGTGTCGGGGTCCGATGCTTTCCTCTGACCTTGACTTATAGACCTCGAAAGTGCCACTTAGAGGAAGAGCCTTTCCTCTGAGTGTACTGACAACGCTATATAATGTCCGATTTTTACAGTCAGAAAGGAAACCATGCAATAAAACATGTTTACTTAGTTTTTTGACCCATCCCGACCTTTGCACAATGGTGTTGTGCTAGAATGTAACACTTGAATGATGTTCCAGAAAAAAAAGGTAGGCATGAGTACATTTTGGCAAGCGCAGACTCTGGGTCAGTTTTGTTGCGCGGGTTTATGCACCTGACTCACGGTGTATTTTCAGAACATCCTGTGTATTACCATAAAAGCAGCTTTGCACTGTACACAATACACTTTTTCCTCCTTTTGTATTTTCTCAGTTCAAGATTCCTTGCTTTCTGATTTTTTTTTCTTTTATAATGACTTCATATTCAAGCAGGCGCACATCTGTATTAAATCACATCTGTATCTAAAACAAACAGATCTGTATCAGGGTTTTTTTTTTTTATTTCCTAGTAGAAATCACAACCCACTATTTAAATTTGATTTTATTTTTTGAAAACAATTGTCAGATTCCTTACATTTTCAAAAAATCATTGAGTGGAAAAATTCTTAGAATGGAAAAAAAAAAAAGGTTCAATCCAATTCTAAATAACTTCAAAATTAAAGACATCTATTAACTTTTTTTTTTTGCATGTTTACACAATGAGCCTAGTGTCTGAATAGTTAAAATATATTAAGAAGAGATTCTCAGTTAATTTGTTGTTCTGCCAAACCCAACATGTTTGTTCTTGCAGCAGAAAATGTTCATGGTATAATTAAGACGTGCAATAGAAAAAGACTGCTCAATCATCTAAATTTCCAGTAATTGTAAGCATTTAGGATGATTGACATCGTCCATTTATAGAGGAAGGTTGTTCTTTCCATCTATCATTCAAATACATGTTTGGTTTAACATACAGAAAACTAAATAGGTCTGAAACTTAAGTAGTCAGGTCTTTAAAATTTTTATTTCTTTTTTTCCTTCCACATTACCCGTTCGACTTCTTGGTTTCATTATACTCTACTACTGGTCTGTGTTTTGTTTGAAAATATATAGAAAGGGGGGAAAATGAACTGTTATTTCAGCCATAATTTCCATGAGATGATTTCCACATGCACCTGTTCTGGTCATATAAGAGGATCGTATACACATCTATGGAAGAGCTGTTTAAAATTACATGTATACTCTAAGATTTGTCTGTCTGCGCGTGTGTGTGTTTGTTTTTTTTCTATAAATGAACTTTAACTGAAACCACCTGAGGATGAATGAGTGATGGATGAAACGGTACCTTGAGCAGCCACATAGTGTTGTTCTCCATCTTCGTCTCCAACTGTTCCAGCCTCAGTTGCGACTCCTCGTATTCAGCCGGATCGTCCTTCTGCACCTGGTTGCCGTAGTTACTCTGGGGGCATGCCTCCGGCTCGGGTAGAAGAAATGTGTAGCTGCACGGTCCATTCTGAATCTGATACTGCTTCTTGCCGACTGCATACCCTTTTCCAACAGTGAAACAGAAGCTTAAGATAAAGATCCCAGCATTCATCATCTTTTTTTTTTTTTTTGTCCTTGTTTAATTTAATGTTTAAGTAAGGAGCCCTGCACGTTCCCACTTGTCAGGTTCTCCCGAGTTTAAATGCTGCTGCACCAGTGCCCCTGTTCAGAATTCTCCCAGCACTTCTTCTCTCAGCTTCATTTATAATGAAAGGCAGGAGGTGGAGACAAATACCAGCAGCAGTAGTAAAAGCGTCATTCAGCAGCAACCAAAACACCAAAAGCTGTCTTCTCCGTGTCCTGCGCGAGTCGAGGCGCTCCTCCGACTGTAGGACTTAAGAACAAGACCCCTCCTTCTTAGACAGGCCAAGAGACGCTAATTAAACACTTCCCATCAGATGGTCCCTCTCAGCTGCCTCCTTTGCTCTAGAGAAAGTCTGTGCAGGCTGGCGGGAGAGGACAGGACAATGGCAGGGATTAGTACTTTTCTTCGAGGCGGCTGGTCTAAAAAAGCCCTTCAGGATGCAGCTGGGTTTCTCAAACCATTTAGCTTCAACCCATGTTGTTGTACTTTTTTTTTTTTTCTTTTTTTCTTAAGATACCCTCCACACCCCCTAACCACTGCTTAAAGCCACAGTAATAAATGTGGAGAATGAATTAGTTAGGAAAAGACATGCATGACTTGTCACATCATCTTAATTTTTGTTATTTTTTTAATCTCATAAAAACACCCACTTCCATTTCCTGTCTGGTCTGTCCTATCTGGAAGTCGTTAAAAGAAAAGAGCTAAAAAGCAGCGTACAAGCAAGTATGTGGCATCGGCTCAGGACTCATTAATAAAACCCGTGTCCTCTTAAAATTCCTGATGTCTATTAATGCCATAACTCAAAATATTCATCCCATGTTCTCATAGATGCCACTGGAGTTACCGTTATAGTTTTATTCCTATTATTGCATTCTATGCATGTTTTTCTGGATCACCAATAAGTAAATAAAAATAAGTGCGGCAAATACTGTATAATTTTGCAAGGCGTTTTATTAATTGTAGAACTAGACAGCTCAGTGTCTCCTTTCTTTGAACCACAGTGAATGAAAAAACCCTGGACCACAGGGTTGTGCAGTTGTAGGAAAATAATCAACAACAGGGTAGCGTATTTATAAACTGATGTCATGCATAGCCACATTTACCACCTTGAAGTTGATCATTTTTCTATAAAAATGTTTTATTTCATCATGCAGCATGCTGATTTAGCAACGATTACACTGGTTTCTCTAGAACAACGTTGTACATTTTATTCTTTTCTGATTACATTTATTGTTGTGAAACAAGTCGGTTATGTTATAGCGGTTTTAAACTTAAGCATCATGTTTTTTTTATTCATAAGCATAAAGTTCCCACAACTGCGGTATACCATTTCTGTCTCAGCATAAATCAACACTTTCTGATGAGTTGTAACTAATTCCTTTACTTGAACATAATTGTTTAATGATGCCAGTTTGTTCATGGTAATAAACATGTGTATCTTTGTAGATGCATTATACATTTTAAAGTTAAGTGTGAGTCAAGGGTTACAGTCCAATAGATAGTTCCTTTCTATTCCCAGTGATAGCACGTCACCTATGAAGCCAGTGTGTCGGATGCGGAAAGCAGGTGTCGCAGGGAGGAAATCGTTCCGCTCAGAGGATGTTTTGTCCTTAACCTCGTGGGGGTCTCGTCAGAACAGACATCAGCGCGGTGCGCCTGTGGCTTTACCCGTCACTTCCACGAAACATGAAGGGACATTTGTGATCAACATGGACACTTTTTCCATTTGATCAGCATCAGGACGTTTGTTTACGAGTACTTTTTGTGCTCATGTCATTTTTTTTTTTTCCCAGGGAATGCAAAGGTTATACCAGCCCATAGCAAAACAGTAATGAAAGCAAGCATTTGCTGGAATTGAAATGTTTTTTGCCGGAGTGGAAGTGCGCTGAAGGAATGCTGATGTCACAGAGGCGCACATGCTATAGCTCAGGTGCTCGCTCTGAATCATCTTCCTCCGACCCATGCATGGGAGTCCAGTGTTTCATGTTGAAAGGAAGTTGGATAAGGAAGGAAGTGATCCAATGTCCTCCTTTTTCTTAATTAGAATTTCTGTCCATTTCATCCGGATGTGGGGAATTCATGATTGCCGGGGTCAGGAATTGTTATTTTTTCCTGTTATTTGACCGGAGGCTGTGATTTCACTAAAACAACCAAGCTCATTCATTCAACTGGGCTTGTTTCTTAATTAATGTTGCGTTTCTTAATTAACGATTTGACTGAGCTAAAAACTAAACAGAATAGCGAGAACTTTTTTTTTTTTTACATTAATAGGAAATATTAACTCTACCAGATACCAGTGATCACTGTAACTGGGTGATATATAATCATTTTAAAGATTTCTAAGGTTATTAACTGCACAGCACTGGATGGCTGATCATCTGAAAACTCTTTTAAACTCAGGTTTATAAACAGCACTCCGCCAGGCCTAAATTCCAGAGCATTTAAAATGGCGCTGGTGTCTTTGCTAAGCGGAGCAGATTGTCCCTTTCAGCCATGCCACTGACCCATGATGGTCACGGAGCACGTCCTGAGCGCACTCGGCAGCGGCATGAATGCCAGCTCAAGCTGCCTGCTACCATTCACGGCCCTCGAACTGGAGCCAAAGGAGCTGAAACGAGGCGCAGACGACGCCATTGTGCCAGATCTTTGATGTATTACCCCCATCAGTTGCTAACAGGGAGCTTTGCTTGCCTGTGTCATAAGACCTCTGTCTTACACTCACACGCAGCACAATGCTGTTCCCATCATGCAAAGTGCGATGTGCAAAATCTGTTTTGTTTCCGAGAATAAACAGCTCTGCGCTCACGTCGAACTATTTTATTTTCAAACAGCGGCTTCTGTAATGTGCTTCAGATGAAACAACACTGGACGCCCCGTGAGCTCATTATCGCCTTCGTATTTTCCAGAATGCAGAAGTAGTGACAAACTTGCACTAAGCTCTTATCATCTGTGGCTGTTGGCACACCTGAACAAATATTATGACAGTCTGTGTTTATGCATGCTTGGACTTCATTAGTGGTGCTGCTGCTGCTCTGTTGGTTTGCTTTAAAGCTGTGTTCAGATTTATTCGCTCTTTAGTTAATGGGTACGTTTCACTAGCATGGCAGATGACCAGTTACAAAGCATTTTCGTTTTCATTTAAGCACAAATCAGTAATAGAGGTGTATCTGTATTTAGGATTTAACCTGGTTATAGGTCTGGTAACATGGTCTAGACCGGAAGTGGTGTTTGTTTCAGAATCTACCATTATGTAGCTAGAAACACTGAAAAAAAAATCACATAATAAATAATACTTGGACTATTACAGATCAACTTTAGATACATCACTAAAGCTACAAATAATGAACTCCAAATATCCTGTGGAACCGTCTGTCAATCTTTCTGTCTAATCTTTTCGAAATCTCAAACCAGGACATTTTTTGTTGTTGCACAGAGTAACAGAACACAGTAATGAGCATTAAAAACTACCTTTATATCTCTCTCTCTCTCTAATCCCCTACTACACTAATACACTTACCCCAGCACTTCACTAGGGCTCAGATACCATTAAGGTAAAAAAGTTTTCTCAGTACGCCAGATCTATATCGCCTGCCTCATATCTGAAATGCTGGGCTCCGAGGAACTCCTTTATTGGCTCAAAGATGTGGAAAGTGAGGTCAGGACTATATGGGAGATGTAGCAGAAACTCCCAGCCGAGTTCCTGTAATGTGCAAGTTGTGTTGGTGAATGAATGTGTGTACAGTTCCCACAGATAGAAGTGTCTCTTCCACATGTGGGTGACACGTTATCCATAGATTTTCAGGGATCAGACGTTCCACTTGCTGAATGTTCACAGGGAACAACTGCAGTGGGCTCCGAACCACCTCGACCAGGATCATCGTCCACTCACAAAGGCCTTCGTACCTTTCAAATGTTTTATTGCGACTAAGAGTCTCATCACTGTACTATGTTAGACTGTAAATGTCAGTCATTTGCATAAACACTGTATCAGAATTACTAAGAAGCTGGGATACCGTCCTAAATTCTAAAATATCTTTTTTTTTCCTGGAGAGATTAAATTGCCAAATTGCATCAGACGAGATAATTTGACTCTGTTGATGTTAGTATTGCACAAATAGCAAGTTCTCTATCCTGTTTCTCACAGATCTGCCGGTTGCAGCAGCATCTTTCGGCTGGAGAGCATCAGCAGGATCTGTTCCGGGAGGAGCCACTCATATTCGTGTCGTCGCTGTCACAGCCACCCTGCCACAGTCTCACTGAACTCATCCAGCTGTGCGGAGGCACCGTGTGCAGAAGCGTTCGGCAGGCCAGCATCTGCATCGGGGAATACAAAGGCAAAAAGCCTGAAGGGGCCAAGTGCCTATCAGAACAGTGGATTTTGGGTAAGACACCCCGATATAAATATAAAAAAGCACTAAATAAATCGTAACAAATGCATTACAAAAACTTACATTAGAGCGTATTTCTGGTAGTATGTTAAAACATTTTTTTTCTCTTATTCTTGGCCAGATTGCGTGACTCATCATGTGCTGCTTCCATATGACAACTATGTTCTGGAGTAAAGAGACACTGTGTGATGGTGATATTTTCATGTTAATGTGTGTTTTTGGTAATTTTATGTTTTTCTATTATCAATGTTGATGTCTGATGGTTTTGTTGTATTTTATTCAGTTTAATAAAACTTGTCATGTTTCACTACTTTATTGCAAAATATGTTACTTTTAACTGGACAGAACCAGCACATCGATGCATCGATGTGATTTCCTGGTCATTCAGTACATTCAGGTCATCAGCTGACTTTGCCCCATAACATTGCTGAGCCTAAATCTAACCAACTTAAGCAACTCCAGATCATTACCCTGCCTCCAAAGGCTTATACACAGTGGACACTATGCATAATGAGTGCATCACTTTCATGCACTTTTCCATTGCTCCAATGTGCAAATCTTTATGCTCCCTAGAAAATGTAAGTGTTTTTTTTTTCTCTCTCGCTCTGATTGGTCTCACTAGCAAGTGGTTTTCTTATGGTCGCACTGTAGACCCAATCCATGTTCTTGTCACATTGTGTATATATTCTACTACTTTCACTATTAAACATACAGCTGTGATTTTTACTGTTTTTTTTATATCATGCATCTTTATTAAGCATTTAAGTGATCTCCATTCATGATTTGTCCTCTGACCACATTTCTTCCACAAAGTTGAAGGTTCAGCACAGACCTTACATGTTTTGATAATGTACTAAAGGGCTCATTAATTGTTTCCATTACCCTCAATTTGACCCTTCTGACGTGGTGTTTTTTCTGTTTTGATACAGGATACAGGCATCAGTATCAAAACAGTCACCATGTGTGAGAAAGAGAGAGAGAAAGACCCAAATGTCCTCATATGAAGTCATGACATTTCAGTACAGACTGAACCTTTCAGGACAGACAAGTTCATTGTCTAGATATCTCCTTGTAGCATCCTTATATGCTGACAGTTTTTGTTTGTTTGTTTGTTTGTTTTGACAAACTGCTTCCTGGTTGAAGACACTGATTAAGTTTATAGTTAAAGCATGAATAAAGAAAAACAGTCAGTAGAAACTGCAAGTACACAACAGTAGAGTACAGGTCTCAGGAGGATTTATATATATATTGTATGTATGTATGTAGGCTCACCCTTTGCAGCGCTAACTCTTCTGGGAATGCTTTCCACAAGGGTTAGGAGGGTTTTTTGGGTATTTTTGACCATTCTTCCAGAAGTGATCCGTCACTCCAGAAAACATGTCTCCAATGTTCTAGTGTAGTGGCGGCATGCTTTACACCTCTGCATCCAGTGCTTTGTATTGCACTTGGTGATGCAAGTCTTGGATGCAGCTGTTCGGCCTTGGGAAACCATGCCATGAAGCTTTCTATGCACTGTTTTTGAGCTAATCTAATGGTCACAAAAGGTTTGGAGGTCTGTAGCTATTGACTCTGAAGAAAGTTGGTGACATCTGTGAACTATTAATCTTGGCATTCGCTGACCCCGCTCTGTGATGGCCTGACGACTGGGTCAGAGCAACTCCAACACTTGTGGGATGTTCCCAGTCTGTAGTGGTGAGAAACAACCAAAAGTATTGCAAAAAATTAAAACGGCTGAACCAGCAAAAGGGTCATGTGTGGCCAAGGATCACCGATGTACATGGGAATAACTGGTGCATTCGCACAGATATCTGCTTGTATTTATTCTAATGTATACATATATATTGCATTGTTTTTTATATATATTTATTTAGTTTATGATACTGTTACTACAGGTGTTGTTGGTCTTTCAGCTGCTCCCGTGCAAGGGGTCGCCACAGTGGACCATCCGGTCTGCACATACATGCTTGGCACAGCTTTTACTCTAAATGCCATAACCGACGCAACCCTCCCATTTTATCCGGGCTTGGGACCGGCACTGCATCCAGTGGCTGGGAATCGAACATAGGCCTTCGGCATGGCATGTGAAACAACTATTATTATTGAGTCACCAGTGCCCAATACTGTGATACTGTTACCACAGGTAAGTTGCAAATATATGTTTCACAGTTGCCAACAACAAAGCCAGTCAGTCAATAAGAGAGCATCAGGCATGTAGTTCGAGCCAATAGAAGGGGAAAAGTTTATTGCTGGTTCCAATAGAAGCCTGCCAGGACACAGGGGTCTGATGTTAAAAATGGGATGCCTAAAAATGGGAACCTACTCAATAATAGGTGGTTATAATGGCATACTGTATATGTATATGTATGTACAGTATACATACACAGTATAAACCAAATACTGGCTATTATTTATTTTATTTTTATGCATTATTTGGTTTCCCTTTAAGATTGGTGGCAGCATTTTTAGTGCTTAACACACCCACGTTAACTCAGGTTGTGGATTAATATAGCTCAGGAAGCAGAACTGGGGGAAAGCTTGAGCAGAACCTGCACACACTCACGTGCAATGATTCTTATTATACCGCAATACTGCATGTCCACTGCAGCTGAATAAAGGTCATGCACTGAATGAATGGATGGATGGACGGACGACCTTCACCTTCTCGCCCCTGCACTGACGTACTAGTTTACATTAGTGTGGTTCCAGACGCAGCCCGAAATATCCGGTGGTTTCCTTTCACGTGTTTGATGTAGCATTCGAAAAAGAGGCGTGTCTTTCTGGTCGAATCCCAAATGCCTTCCTTCTCTGTATACAAGTGCACTACATATAACGTTAAAAAAATTAGTTCCATGTTGACTTCATAACTGTAAAAGCATGCGCACGCCTAGAGAGAGATGTGCGTTTATCTCCAGAGTGTGTAACGTGTATCGCTTTATTCCAGCGTATAAAGCGACAACGTTGTGCACTCTCACCTTACAGTCGGGACGTGTTTGAGACGCAGCCCTTTAACCTAGCAGCAACTGCTACGCCGAGAAAGTGCAGGAGCTTCCACCAATGAGCGAGCGCGATACTACGGGCTCTGTGACGTCACTGTGTGCAATATGGGGTCCGTGCTGTGAGCGTAGCGTGACTTTGGTGAACGCACAGTAGATTTGCGAGACTTTTTAAAACTAATTTGCGCCACTGGACCTTCTTAAGTATATCGACCTGTAAAGGTGGGACACACTGGTGGTGTTTAGAGACACGTTGCCGTTTAAATTTGCAGCTCAACTCCGGAGAATTAACGTTAGCCTGACAGACCACGCTAGAAACTGGGAACTTCAGTGCGTGTCTATGCCTTGTTTCACGGTAAACCACAGTCGAGACGGTCATTTGTTTGTAGGTTAAACTGGTGGTTTTCTTTGAACAAACGTAAAGACAATCAATTCTTAAAGTAAAGTAATTATATAATTTGATAGCTATTATTTACCAAGTCGGCGGATTGACTTTTTTTTATTTTTTTTATAAACGCTTTTTTGTGATTACCGTAAACCTTGGTAGATTGTCGCAATGCCGCGGTTTTGACAGGAGCATGCCTTTGCACTGAGCGCCTGGCAAGTACACGCATATAAAGTCATGTTTCCGGCAGGGATTTGATGGTTTAATATAGTTGATCAGTATATTTTTATATTCTGCACAATGACAGAGTTAAGCTGAAACTTTGCATATTTCTGAGCAGCTCCGTTTTAGCCCATGTGCTGTATGTAACGCTAGCTCCGGAAAGATCGCGCTTCCGCACACTGTGTAAACCCGCCGAGCGCTTTTTCAAACGACGTGTTAAGTTCGTTACGAGTAGTGTTTTAGTTGTTTTTCCTGTGTACGTGCCATATTAAACATGCTGCTGTCGCTGATCATGCACACGTACTCTCTGCGCTACTGCATCCCGGCCGCGGTCATGCTCGGCACTGCGCCGATGTACCTGCTCTCCTGGGGCGTGTGGCGCTTCCTGTCCGCTGGCCTGCCCTCCAGACTCTACCACACCGTAGACGATCACCTGTACACAGTCTACCAGAGCATGGTACTGTTCTTCTTCGAGAACTACACCGGGGTTGAGGTGAGTTTATACAAATAAAGCACTATTCTCACTTAATTAAACATTGCAATTCCGTCCCCTTATGCGTCCGTACATCCCTCTATCTGTGCTTGCACGCACCCATTTACTCTATCTGAGCGTTCATGCATCTCTCTATCCGTTCATCCACTCATCCATCCCTCCATCCTTTCATGCATCCATCCACGCATCCCTCAGTCCGTTCGTCCACACATCCCTCAGGTCATCTGTTCGTCCGTTCCACGCATCCCTCAG